>JAMKCH010085041.1:0-54666 GCA_023653785.1 Ophioderma brevispina
TTCTCTCCCGAAAAGGGGGGGGGGGTGGTTACCACTCCCATCCGTCATTTGGATGTTTGTTTTTGGATGAAAAGGAGCGGAAAATGTCAATTGACAATTACTTTAAATATAATTTGGCACCAAAAAGGGGGTTTTAGAAAGCCGGGGAAAAAACCTGAAGACCACCCCCCCCCCCTTCGGTAGACGAGGGTTACAGGTGCTTGTTCCGATTTTTTCTATCGTGTTTTCTACTTGATATGAGGGCCTGACACTTGTACACACTGACTATCAAGTACCGTGGGAAACAAACTTTCGGTTTTGATGCTAGACGCGATAATGCATAGTGCAACGCCCTATTCACTACTGTGCTAAATATTGGTGGTTAACCATTAAAACGGTAGTTTTTATCTTTATCTTGAGAAAGAAATGGATTTGAAAGCTGAAATTTCAGGACAACAATGAGAAAAATACGGCCTTTCATCTGATATCAAAATTTATACTACTTCCGGGAAAATCAGGGGATCCCAAAGACGATCGGAACAAGCACCTTTAACTGTCAGTCGGGACTCAAAACGCGCAAATAACTGTAAAAAAACGCGTCGTTTTAAATGTTATAAGTGTAAAAAACACGTCGTTTACTCGTTTTAACTGTAGTGAGTCCCAGCTAGCAGTTAAAACGAATGATTATTTGCCCGCAATGAAATTTCATAAAATTTACACAGAATGTAGTCATTGGAATAAAATCCAAATTAGTTGTCAATTGATTTATTTTGATCTTATCATAATAAATGAGATTGTCAAGAGATTGCATTATTAGGCGAAGGATAAATTAGGTGATATAAGTTGCAAAACAGGAAGTTGAAATAATAATCTATATCTGCAAAGATGATGAATGATTAAAATAAAACTCCATGGAAACGTCCCATTATGCACAAAAATATAAATATATGTACAAGGATCGAAAGAAACACATAAATTTGACAATTTAAACAGTTGTTTAAAATGGAAAACAGAAACTTGAAAAGAAATATGTAAATAAAGGGTAAAAAGGGGGAGGATGTGGAAAATACAAGAAACGGGTCAAAAGTCAACAATTTGAAAAACAAAAATAGAAAAAGGAGGAACAAAAAGAAATCTGAAAAAAAAAGATAAATATAATATTTTAAATATTTTTCTCTCCAACCAAAAAAAAAGACCCTAAAATGAACAATAAATAATGAACATAATAGGCAGGGGTCTATACATCACGCGTAAATGCTTTATCAACATAGAAAAAGCTGTTTAAAAAGTTGTTTATCGGGTGAACATAAACATGTGTTCAAACTTTGAAAACACGGTTAAAACTTTAAACAGTGGTTTAAAAAGTTTTCTTCTGTGATACTCTTGATATGGGATGCCACACGGTTATGGCGTAATCCCGGGGGGGGGGTGGGGGGGGGTTTGTCTCGCGGGGGATGGGGGGATGGGGGGATATATCCCACCAATTATTTGAGAGGGGGGATGGTCAATACGATCATCCCCCCCAAAAAGGTTTGAGCCTGTTCAAGTGTTCACCAAAAATATACTAACTTTTCCTATAATAGTTACCAAATGATAATTTTCGCGTGCTTTGGCCGCATTTTGTTCTAAGTACAGTCTTTTAACGATTTTAAATGGCAACATTAATTTGCCGCGCTTCGCTTCGGATGGGGTTGATGAAAATTGTATGAATGAAACGGGGTTGCTGAAAAGATCCCTTACTAGCCAATGTGCGCGCAAATAATTTTGCCATTTAGAAGCTAATATAGTTAAATTTAAAAAAAGTAATTGTTATTACAACCAAAGCGCGCTATAAAGCGCGCGGAAATTTATCATTTTTAAAGATATGGTAAAATGATTATTCGTGGTGATAAAAACACACGAACAGGCATCACATTGGGGGGGATGATCGTATGAACCATCCCCCCGCGCACCGGATAAATCATTCGTAAGACCGCGGGCTGGGCGCTCCCATATCTAACTTTTCATCTGCATCCTTTTGCTTTGGTTCCCCTTTCCTCTCCCCACTTTCTGTAGAGTATGGCCACCTCCCTTCTCCTACCCTCCCTTCTCCTCAACTTTTTTTTTCTCGATTAATTCGCTTTTTCCCAACTCTACCCTTTTTTTCTATTTTATTGCTCCCAAAGGTGTTTTAAATCTATTTCTCTTCCTTCTTGTACCCGTTTCCTCTCCTCGCGTCCCTCCATATTCACGACCGCTGTGGTAGGACATTCGTTTTATAGACTTAGGGCTTCTCATCTCATCCAGGCCCGCATTCGCCCATTCCGTTTTCGTCTTCTCCCTAAACGGTATTGGTCTCCCCTAACTCCATCTTTTTCCATTTGCCCGACAACTACTTTCTACCCTTAGTGTCGGTGGCCCACTCCTTTCTTCTTCTGCCTCTTTCATTTCCTTTTAATGTCCTTCATAGGTGTCTTTTCTCTCCCCCTTTCCTCCCATGCCTACTTTTAGATTTTTACATTTTGAATTTTAACAGTTTTTCATTGGCCAAAGTTATGAGACACTTATATAATCTTTAACGGGTGTGGAATATGGGGGGGGGCGGGGTGAGTTGGGAGGGGGTGAGAGGGGGGGTGGGCTTTCACGATAATTCCATAACCCCCCTATGGAAGGCAGAATCATAACCGATAGAATTCCAATTTTGCCTTCCATAGGTTAGGTATGGATTTCATTTGTCAGAGTGCGCTTGATGGTCAACTAAGGACGCGTGCCGCCAAACTTAAGACGGGTGTTAACATAACCTGTTTGTACAATCTAGATGCCCAGGTTAAGGTCATACTTATTCCCTCCTACCAAGTTCGGGGACTGTGCGTTCATGTGAAGCTTAGGAGATGACCCTAACCCTTTCTGCCATACTGTGATGATGCAAATTGTGTTTACTCAAACTCCAGATTTAGCCTACAAGTTAACATCTGTAATCTTTTCCACTGCCAACCAAGTTCAGTGACCTTATCTATCCGAGTGTGGACTTTCAAATTGACCTTTTTGGTTCTGGTACCGTGATCGCATAACTTGTGTTTATCTGGTTTTGCTGAGAGTCTGTTATATAGAGAATCCGATCGGTTTTAGAGTCATGTGTGGGGGTGGTGCGTGAGTGTGTGTGTGTATGTATGTATTATGTATGTATGTATGTATGTATGTGAGTGTGGTGGTGTGTGTTGACTTGTTGGTAAGGAAAATATTTACCTTATCGTTTTTTTTTTTTTTTTTTTTTTGTAAAGTAATGGTCCCACGCCATTTTCTTCTGAATCGTCATCGCACGCGTGATTTTTGACATTGTTTATTTTGTAATAAGTTTTCATGGCATAAAGTTATGATGACACTTTTATTGTAATCGGTGTAATGGGGTGGTGGGAATTGGTGGGGGGTGGTGAGGTGTTGGGATGAGGGGTCGAGAGGGGGGGTGGGCTATCCAGATAAAGTCCATAACCCCCCTAGGAGGCCGATCAATAACCGATAGAATTCCAGTTTTTTGGGCCTTCCATAGGGTAGAGGTATGGATTTACATTTGCAATGGCCCATGGTCAACTAAGACGCGTGCCGCAAAAAACTCAGGACGGGTGTTACATAACCTGTTTGTACCATCTAGATGCCCCGGTTAAGGTCATACTCTCTTCCCTCCTACCAAGTTCGGTGGTGACGTGAGTTCTGTGAAGGAGGAGAGATGATCCTTACACCTGGGACATCGAGATGGTACAAACAGGTTATGTAACACCGTCTGAAAGTTTGCGGACACGCGTCTTAGTTGAACCAGGGCTGCAATTGCCAAATGAAAATCATACCTTACCTAGGAGGCAAAATTGGAATTCTATCGGTTATGATCTGCCTTCCATAGGGGGGTTATGGAATTTATCTGGAATAGCCACCCCCCCTCCACCCCCTCCCCAACCCACCCCCCCCCCATATCCAACCCATAAAGATTATTATAAAGTTTTATCATAACTTTTGGCCAATGAAAAACTTGTTAAATCAAAATGTAAACAATCTGACGATCAGAAAAAAAGGCGTGGGACCTGTACTTTAAAAAAAAGAAAAAAATAAAAACGATAATGGTAAATATTTTCCTTACCAACAAGCACCACACACAACCACACGCACATACATACATACATACATAATACATACATACATACACACACACACACGCACGCACCACCACAACATGAATCGAAAACCGCATCGTGATTCTCTATATAACATACTCTCAGTAAAACCAGATAAAACACCAAGTTATGCGAACGGTACCAGAACCAAAAAGCTCAATTTGAAAGTCCAAACTCGGGTAGATATGGTCACTGAACGTTGGCCCCCCATGATGAGAGATTAGAGTTGTTCCTTGTAGGCTAAATCTGGAGTTGAGTTAACACAATTTGCATGATCACAGTAGAGAAGGGTTAGGTCATCTCCTAAGCCTTCACATGAACACGCACCCACCCAAAAAAAAAAACCCGACACAAGGGTCCCACCCCCCAACCCGAACTTGGTAGGAGGGAAGAGAGAATGACCTTAACCTGGGCATCTAGATGGTACAAACAGGTTATGGAACAACCGTCTGAAGTTTTGCGGCCACCGCGTCTTAGTGGACCATGGGCCATGCAATGAAATACCATACCTACCCTAGGGAAGGCAAAACTGGAATCCTATCGGGTATTGATCTGCCGTCCATAGGGGGGTTATGGAATTTATCTGGAATAGCCCACCCCCCCTCTCAACCCCCCCCTCCCCCTCCCAAACCTCACCCCCTCCCCCCAGAATTCCACACCAATAAGCTGATATAAGTGTCATCATAACTTTTGGCCAATGAAAAACTTGTTAGAAAATCAAAATGTAAAATCTGACGAACTCAGAAGAAAAAAAGGGAGTGGGACCTGTATTTAAAAAAAAAAAAAAAAAAAAAAACACGATAACGATAATGCGTAAATATTCCTTACAAAAAACAACACCACACAACCACAGCGCACACCATTACAGTACAGACATACATACATAAACATAATTACACACACACACGCACGCACCACCACACCACACACACATGAACTATGAAAACCGCATCGTGATTCTCTATATAAGACTCTCAGTAAACCAGATAACCACAAGTTATGCGATCACTGGTACCAGAACATAAATTGGTCATTTGAAAGCCACCTAGCCGATAGATAGGTCACCTGAACGTTGGCATGAGAGGATGAGAGGTGTTACCTGGTAGGCTAAATCTGGAGTTTGAGTAACACAATTAGTCATTATACAGTAGCAAGAAAGGGTTAGTGTGCACCATTCCTTAATGCCTTCACATGAAACGCAAGGTCAGTACCTGAATTTTTTTCTTGGTATGGTAGGGGGGGGGGGAAATAGAGAGTATGACCTTAAACCGGGGCATTAGATGGTACAAACAGGTTATGTAACCACCCCGCTGAAGTTTCGCACGCGTCTTAGTTGACCATGGGCCATGTGCAAATGAAATCCATACCTACCCTATGGATTTAATGGGCCAAAACTGAGCATTTCTTATCGTTGTTATTTGAGCTGCATTCAATAGGGGGGTTATGGAATGTATCTGGAATAGGCCCACCCCCCCTCTCACCCCCTCCCAAACCTCACCCCCCCCCCCCCCCCGATTCACACCCATTAAGATTATATAAAGTTGTATCATAAATTTGGCCAATGAAAAACTTGTTAAAATCAAATGTAAAAAATCTGACGATTCAGAAGAAAAAGGGCGTGGACCTGTACTTTAAAAAAAAAAAAAAAAAAAAAAAACGATAATGATAAATATGTTTCCTATTGCACAAGCATACACACACATAATGTCACACGCTACAGACTACTATAGACATACATATCATACATACATAGACACACACACACGCTGTCGCTACATCACCCATAAAATGAACTATAAAAACCGACATGGCGTGGATCTCTATATAATCAGAAGGTTTCGTAAAACAATGATAAACACCACAAGTTTGTGCTATCATCTTGTTTTGTGTTGATGTGTATGTTTGTGGGTACACTCAGAACAAATTGTAAGTCAATTTGAAAGTCCACACTCGGATAGATAGGTCATTGAACGTTGGCATGAGAGAGTAGAGGTGTTACCTGTAGGCTAAAATCTGGAGTTTGAGTGGTGTAAACACAATTGCACTGATTTATCACAGTTTAGCAGAAAGGGTAGTTAGGTCATCTCCTTAAGCCTTTCCCCCACCCCCAACCCAATGAATACGCGATCGGGTCACCGAGATGGTAGGAAGGAAGAGGGAAAGGTATGACCATTAAACTGGGCATTAGATGGTACAAAACAGGTTATGTAATACACCCGCTGAAGGTTTTGCGGCACGCGTCTTTGAGTGACCAGGGCCATTGAAATGAAATCCCATACCTACCCTATGGAAGGCAAAACTGGAATTCCTATCGGTTATGATCTGCCTTCAATAGGGGGGGGTTATGGAATTTCTCTGGAAAGCCCATTGATGGGCCGTCCAATATTTTTATCGTAGTTTAAATATTGGACTGCCCATCCAAAATGCACACAAATTAGATAGGCCCAAAAAACAACAAATCTATCTTCTTATTCTTAAGTCTCAGACTCTGGTTCAGTCTGGTTTATAAATGATGGTAAATGAGCTTTTGAAATTGAAATTCGAACTAGGACAATCCAGCCAAGGTCCCAGCCCAACTGTGAAATGGTTCAAATGTGTGCTCACCACGGTCACAATTAGTTACTCATATGCCCAGTGACGTTACGGTGACACTTCTACCAAATACATCATGGTCGTTAACCGCTATATGGTTCGTAGTGACCTGCCATGCGACGTTCGTTTTTTTGTTTTTGTTGGGAATGATAGGTTAATAGACCATTGACCTTTGACATTGACCTTTAACACTCATAAACAATGAGGTTTGAGGTGTTTATTGTGTATTGTGATTAGTTTATTTGTGTTTGTGTGTGATATGTTTAAACCTCCATGTTGGTTCACATTGAACTTCAACTTTGCCAATTGATGTCAATTTACATTTTTACATCTTACAACTTGACCTCACTATGACCTATTGACTTGTTATGTGACCTTGAGACCCACTTTGTACTATGAATCCAGTTTGGTTTAAATCATTGAAGTATGCAGATACATGTATTACTGGCAAATGTTAACTCTTTACAACAACAGATAATATTAATATCAACAACAGACCAACAACAACAGTGGACAAAGTAGATCCCTGGTGTCTTCCTGCCTTAAGGCAGGCAGTACACAAAAAAGGGACAAAAGGAAAACACACACAGAAGGTTTTACTCCTGTGGGTAACCCTTAAAATGCATGATGTCATGAGGGGAGCCTGTTCGATAGTATATGGAGTGGATACTCTATGGTGATTCAAAACTTGGACCTCAGGGTCATGCCCAACCAGTGATAATGAAGCAATGACAGCCAACTCTGAGGCTTCCAATTCATGCATCATCAGTTCCAAAAAACTTGTATGAAGCTTATGATGGTGAAAGTTGTAGCCCACAAAGGGGTCGGAGGGAGCGTGACACACCCCAAGCTGTCTAAAAACAGTACCCCCTGGCTCCACTTGCCATGTGGTTTGGATTGTCACCAGGATATATCTGTATATGCCAAAAATTCATTTTTTTTAGAAAATTGAGGGCATCATCTTCACAAAATCTCTGACCAGTGGCATAGCCAGGTGGGGGCAGTGGGGGGGGGGGGGGACTTTTTTTTTTTTTTTTTTTTTTTTTTTTTTTTTTTTTTTTTTTTTTTTTTTTTTTTTTTGCAGAGTGCCCCCTCTGAAAATTTTGAGGGGAAATCGGGAAATAAAACACTGATATTTATGTTAAAACAGCCCTTTTTCGGATTCTTTGCCCTGCGACTGGGAAATTTTTGCTTGTGATTGGGACATTTGTTGAACCTACTGGAAAATTGCAACCTCGGAACCACCGGGCTGGGTACGCGCATGTCTCCGAGTCAGCCTCAAGGCCCAGACTTGCCGGGGACTTACCATGGTTACAGATCACCAAAAAAATTGACTTTTAGAAATGTCCTAAGACCATTTCAGTCATTTTTCAATTAAAACTACAGATTTAAAGTTTTGTAGCAGTAACTCCATCAGTAGAATCAATCTTTCTTATTCTTTTTGGAATGGAAATTACAGTCACAAAGGTTACACAAATCCTCGGGTTTCATACACTTGTACATGGTATACCCCATTTGCACAAGGTATAGCTATATGCAATTCCAACCAGGGGAGGGCAGCCAAGAAATCCCAATTTAGCACATAAAAGCGAAATCTTGACGAAAAATTCTGAATTTTTATATGTTGTCAAGGAATATTTTCTTATTCCAAAACCGTTTGAGCTGAAGAATCAACTCCACTGTAAGAGTTATTTCTGAAATCTTTTGTATGAATAATGGAGGAAGACGAAGTCGTATGTGGGTCATGGGAACACCCGTGACTGACCCACATCAAAGCACACAAATTGGTTTGTGGTTTGCACTTCGCTGTAAATTCTTCCAATTTTTGGGCGAGTTGCCATATTGAATGAGACTTGGCCACCATCGTCTGGTAAAATCTTAGTCTTTCTTGTACTTTTTGGAATGAAAAGTACAGTCACAAAGGTTACACAAATCCTCAGATTCCATACACTTGTACATGGTATACCCCATTTGTACAAGATGTAGCTATATGCAATTCCAACATTGCTAATACTCTCAGATTATATTACATCACATAGTCTCTGATCACATCCTTTTCTCTTGCATACCTGAATGGCTTCCAAAAACACCATGTCAGTTTGGCAGCAGCAATGCGCACATCCTGAGAAATGCCCAAGGAATTCTTGACAGGACTACACCACATGATTGCACTCTTAAGTAATATATTACAATGTCAACTGGTGATAGAGTTACCAGAGTTTTGGCCTCCTTTTCAAGTAAATGTAACTCTGAAGAACATGAAACATAGCATTGTTGAAATAGCACTACAATTTATCAGCTATTCATGTTGGAACCTGGAACCAGCTGCACTATGTTACAGGCATGGCCTAAAACAGATGTTTGAGTTTGGTTGATGTAGTCAGCTAAACGAGAATTACGCAGTGCGTAATGAAGATGGCCCCTACAACTGTGGTTTTAACCACATTTTATTGAAAATATGTTAAAAAGTATACAGCACATGACATGTTCTATCACCATGCCATTTTAGTTCATTGACTGATCGATTTAGTCTGTAGAGTGGGTTAATGAATTTTCTTCAAAATATGCAAAATATGCAAATGAGCTCATTAATTTTCATAACCTGTCCAAAAAGCATACAGCACATGATGTTCTATCATGAAGAGGGTTCCTCCATAATTTTGCTAACAAAACATCTGATGATGATACATTTGGTATCGACATGTAGCGTTGGGTCTCCTCTTTCTTAATAAGTGGCAACATCTTGCTGTTTGAGAATCCCAGCAAACCTTGAATTCTCCCCACTATTTGCTGAAAATAGATTTTCTGTTTTTAGCAACAAAATCACACAATTTTGGTCAGATTTTGTTTTTGTTGAATACATAAGGAAATGTCTATTCGGACTTTAATAGCAAGTTTCAAGCTTATGTCACTAAGCTTTTTGGGAGCAAAAACAAATTTTTAGGTTTCACCAACCACCCCAGAACTTTGATGGTTTTACCTTACCAGACTACCCCAAGAAGAGTTAATTTTACCCAGAGATGTATCTTTTCCGGAAATTTCCGGATTTGGGGCCATAAATAAATACTCCGGAAATGTAAAAAAAAAAAATTCTGAGATCAAAGTGTTCATGATAAAGGTATAACTGCATCAAAAACACAAGTTTTAAGTACCAATTTATTTTGTAGAAGGGGTCTTGTACCCCAAAATCACGTAAGAAAATACGTTCCCGGAGCTTCACCGGAAGCTACGCTAAAATTTGGCCTTCACGTCGGTTAAAACTTTGGATTTTCAGGAAATGGGACTGCTCGTCTGTTACATCTCTGTTTACAAAAAAAGGTGGTCCAACAAATCAACATTTGGTGGTTTAAGTTGCAACCACTACCCCTTTGTTAGATGAAGGTGTAGATTTGTTATAAGGAAAATGCATTATGTCACAGCACACACACATAGCAATCTACACGTGTATTTTGACACAAAATGATTTTTTTTTTTTTTTTTTTTTTTTCCGGAAATTTCCGGATTTGGGGCCATAAATAAATATTCCGGAAATGTAAAAAAAAAAAAAAAATCTGAGATCAAAGTGTTCATGATAAAGGTATAACTGCATCAAAAACACAAGTTTTAAGTACCAATTTATTTTGTAGAAGGGGTCTTGTACCCCAAAATCACGTAAGAAAATACGCTCCCGGAGCTTCACCGGAAGCTACGCTAAAATTTGGCCTTCACGTCGGTTAAAACTTTGGATTTTCAGGAAATGGGACTGCTCGTCTGTTACATCTCTGTTTACAAAAAATGTGGTCCAACAAACCAACATTTGGTGGTTTCAGTTGCAACCACTACCCAGGGCCGGCGCAAGCTATGCGCCAGGTGCGGCGATCGCCGCACCACTTTTTGAGAAGTTTTTTTTTTTTTTTTTTTTAAACTAAGGCAATTTACAACTGAGGAACATTTTTTACAGAAGAGTTAATAAATACCAAGTCCCATGACGGGGTGCGTTGTTCAATGTTTGAGTGTATCAATCTTTGATCGGCAACTAAGTGCCATAGACTTACGTAAGTGTGTGCAAATTGGTATCCACCTTTTTTCTCCAGATGGTGGCCATTTTGTCATTTCAGCTTTGTTTTCAACGCCGTTTTCACCAGGTTCCAACAAGATATTATCCTCAAATAAATGTTGATATGTCTAGCCACATTTGAGAAATTTGCATAAGAAAAAGTGAAAACTTTTTTGGACCACTCTGTATTAAAAAACATTATATATACATGTAATGTAAATTAAGTAAACCACTTACAAATTTAAAGTTGTTTCTGTCAAATTTGCATGGAAAAAAGTAAATATTGCAAGGGTTCCGTGCTTCGCACGGGAGGGGGACACCCCTCCCGTACCCAACCCCGGACAGCTTGATATACACCCTCTACATGAACACATTATGCTTAATTCAAACAAAAATTAAACCATCAACTATATTTTGCTTTTTAAAACCGTTGATCATACCTATAGGCCTAAGCATTATTTCAAATTGTTTGTATCAAATTTGCATGGAAAAATTGTTTTTTTTTTAAACGAACATTAAAAAGGGTTCCGCGCTTCGCGCAGGAGGGGGAACTATATGGTCCTGGAGCATAATTTCAGGCCAAAATCTCATAGAAACTACGCCGTTATCGTGGTTATACCGTACGCTTTGTAGACAAGCATTAGCTCGCCGCACCACTTTCAATTTGCTTCCGCCGGCCCTGCTACCCCTTTGTTAGATGAAGGTGTAGATTTGTTATAAGGAAAATGCATTATGTCACAGCACACACACATAGCAATCTACACATGTATTTTGACACAAAATGATAAATGGGATTGTGCTCACAATTAAAATATTATACTGCATTAAAAAGCACACAAATTGTGTGATTTAGACTACATTTTCTCATAATTTGTCAAATACACCCCAACTTAAAACTTGAACCAATATAATCTTATTTGTCTTCAAAAACTTTATGGTTGATCGAGTTACACCAACCAACCAATCTTTATGTTTAGGCTTCATGGCGATACTACACATCTATGTGTAGCAATGTTACTATGATACATTTCATGAGGAGAAGGGGGAAAGGAGATGGTATGAATGTTTCAATACACATAGCTAGGATGATTGAATGAACATGTGCTTATCACATCCTAAATGCATGATAACCAGGTCAGTCAATGTATCCTTTAGTTATTAAATCATCTGTTGATAGCTTCAGGGATGGGAAGACTAAATGGAAGCGACAGCTAGGGGTCTGTACTTATAGCTGGAAAAAGGGGCAGTGGAACATTGGAACAGTTTGCAAAAGAAGTTTGTGGTTTCCCCATCTGTCTGTGGTAAATTCTGGAGAGCGAAAGGATGAGAGTAAAGAAAATATGGGATGCAGCTCGGGGGTCTCAAGTTTGGTTTGGGTGCGGAAATGTCTCTGCGAGTCAAAATAGGACCCAGACCTATATCTATTTTCACCTAAAACAGGACCCATTGCTATAAATAAGATGCATTTTTTTCTGTGTGTGGGGGGGGGGGGAAATATAATACACATTTTGCCCCCCCCCCCCAATTCCCCAATTTGTCAACACTTCAGCAAATTTAGGTGGCTCCAGATTGAGGAAATTAGAAAATCACAAATTTAAAGAAATCTGAGGTCTTTTTAGACTTGAAATCTCAATTTAATAGTGAAAAGTGGCAGTCCTGTATAGAGTTTTAAAGGGCGCACACCACTAAATAAAAAGTCCATTGAAATACATGTAAAAATACCACATCGCGCCCTCTGATTTGCATAACGCATGACAATATTTTGAATCCATTTCCTATAGATCACAACTGACACTTTTAAAGAAGTTCCAATTTTTGTTATGATTCCAGTATAGATAAACGACAACATATGAACAGTGCCACCACTATTTTGAGCTGACGTGTAGCCGCTTTCGACTAGGGCCGGAATTCAAGGGCCTAGTTTCTACAGAGAATAAAATTTCAAAATGTTGTGATAATCTCAGCGATGGTCAAGTTACACCCTTTCACTTTTATAATAATATACCACCCTCACTGGAAAGTAAAGCCATATGGAATTGGGGTTTATTGGCCTGTCACCCAAATGAATTTTAATACAGTTGTCAAAAAAAGTGGTTCATTTTAACACAGATAAGCAAAAATAATTACTTTTATAAAACAGTATATTTATTCTATGGTGTGTGTGTATGTGTGTGTGAAAGTTGGGTTGTAAGAAGTTAAGAATTTTAACCAATTTTGTGGCTTTAAGATTATAGTAGGATTTTTTATTCCTGTCAGTTCATTAAAAGTTTTTTGGGGCGTGTCGAAAATTCCATTCGTTCTGAGAGGTTGTATTCTTTACACAATCAGTACAATAGAAATTGATGTCACGATAGCGGATAAGATTAAGGCCATAATTAAAAAATGTCTGTTTTCTCACGAAGAAAATATTACAAGGCAAATGCACTGAATAAATTCCAAACACCAAACTTTGAAGCATTCAACATAGGAAAATGATACGAATAAGTAATTATTACTCACCAAAGTTCTTTTACATCACTAAGGAATATTAGAACAGCTGATACGTTTACATTTATTCGTCTTGTTCCAGATATAATATTTGGCAGCTGGTCCAATCATTTAAGTTCTTTAGAGTTTTGGTCACTCATAACAGACTACAATATTTACATGGCCTAATCCTCCTCTTCACCCAACCTCAATATCCATGACACTTATAATTCGTTCTTTGATTGACGCCAAACAAAGGTATCGATAGCGTGTCTCGGACTTCATACGACAATCTATTCAATTGAATCTGGTGTGAAGCCTTTACATATTCGATACAAAAAAGGTTCATGTAAAATGGGTTAAAGCATCATTATATTGAACAAAGTTGAGCATTTCAGCTGGTAATACGTTTTTTTAGTTTTGATCTCAACACATCCCCCTCCAAATGAATTCTTACCATCGACAATATGCATTTACTGACAGGAATAAAAAATCAGACTATAATACCTTATCCATAAATATTTTATGTGATTTTGAAAAAGGTACGAACTTGCTCCATCCTTTAAAATTCATTCTCACCTAAGTTTTAAAATCTGATAACTTTTGCAAAATTTTTTGCGACTCTCACCGCGGATGGTCAGTTAAACCCTTTCACTTTTATAATAATTATGACCACCCCACTGGATTGGGGCTTATTGGCCTGTCACCCAAATAAATTTTAATACAGTTGTCAAAAAAAGTGGTTCATTTAAACACAGGATAGTAAAAAAAAGTACTTTTATAAAACAGTATATTATTTACGGTGGTGGTATGTGTGTGTGAAAGTTGGGTTGTAGAAGTTAAGAATCCTTAACAGCCAATTTTGTGGCTTTAAGATTATAGTAGGATTTTTTATTCCTGTCAGTTCATTAAAAAGTTTTTGGGGCGTGTCGAAATCATTGTTCTGAGAGGTTGTATTCTTTACACAATCAGTGCAAGATCATGATGTCACGATAGCGGAGAAGATTCAGCACATAATTAAAAAATGTCTGTTTTCTCACGAAGAAAATATTCAAGGCAAAGCACTGAATAACTTCCAAACACCAAACTTTGAAGCATTCAACATAGGAAAGAATTGATACGAATAAGTAATTTTTGCTCACCAAAGTTCTTTTACATCACTAGGAATATTAGACGCTGATTACGTTTAATATTTGTGATTGCGTCTTGTTCCACATATAATATTTGGCAGCTGGTCCAATACATTTGAAAGTATCTTAGAGTTTTGGTCACTCATAAAGACTACAATTGCATTTACATGGCCTCATCCTCCTCTTCACCCACCTCAATATCCATGACACTTATAATTCGTTCTTTGATTGACGCCAAACAAACGGTTCGATAGCGGGTCTCGGACTTCATACGACAATCTATTCATTGATCTGGTGTGAAGCCTTTTAATATTCGATACAAAAAAGGTTGCATGTAAAATGGGTTATAGCATCATATATGGTGAACAATAGTTGAGAATTTCAGCTGGTAATACGTTTTTTTAGTTTTGATCTCAACACATCTCCCCTCCAAATGACTTCTTACCATCGACAATTGCATTTATGACAGGAATAAAAAATCAGAATATAATAACTTCATCCATAAATATTTTATGGATTTGAAAAAGGTACGAACTTGCTCCATCCTTTAAAATTCATTCTCACCTAAGTTTTAAAATATGATAACTTTTGCAAAATTTTTTGCGACTCTAAAAAAGATGCCAATTCGCTTCATCCTTTAAAAATCAATATCACCTGATTATTCAAATCCAGTGACTTATGCATAAACATTATCTAATGACTTGTGCATAAACATTTTGTGCCAATTTGACAAAACCCTTAAAATCAATATCACCCGAGTTTTAAAATCTGGTGACATGACAGTTATTAGTCCCATCACTACGGTAACTGGCATGACATTTAACATGAGTAAACACTGTAAGCTACATACACTGACTTATTTAGGTCAGCATCATTGACTGTTAAATACCTGTGCATCAAATATTCTTGTCTGGACAGAAATCAACTCCCAAGTTCTGGATTATAATCAGTGGTGTACCTGGGGGTGCTTTTGGGGCATGTGCCCCCTGGGGATTCATGCCAAAACATGCAAAATCAGCATATTTTCAGCTATTAAAGGTCCTTCCGCCCCCCGGGGCTCCCCTCAAAAAGCCAGGTCTGGATACGCTGGTCACAGCTGTTTGACCCCATACAAATTGTCTCTTCTTTTTAGAACGATTTTAAGCAGTGGCAACACAATTTTGACAACCGATATAAGTAGGAACATGCAAGAGCTATTATCTCTGCAAAAATCAGACAAATCCATTGCGGGGATCTTGCCATATTGGCCTACAAAGGTCATGATTTGTATGTTATAGCGCCCTCTATATGCCCATTCTCCATAGAAAGACGTGGAAAACTAGATTTTTAAGAAAATCATATTTGCCCTCAATGAAATTTCATGAAATTTACACAGAATGTAGTCAGTGGACTAAATAATCCAAATCAGTTGTCACCGGAGATAATTTCTGTTTTATTCTGGTTTTGTCATAATAAATGAGACTTTCAAACAGCTGTGTGGTGATAATAATTATAGAATGGTGGTCATTCTACTTAAAAATATTGTAGCTATTTAACTGCATATTATGCATATTACAATATGCGTTAAGTAGGGGTAGCCGTTTATTATAATGCCAAACATTTTTTGGAACTTAGGAATGTGCTTTAGGGGTCAACATAAGCTAACATAACAAAAGTAACACTTTGCAGACACCTAACACTTAAAACAATGCTTGAATACATTACAGTGTTTAAATACACACTTAAAAGCACTATCAGTGATTTGTTCAACCAGAAAATCAAAAAAAAACAATCATAAAAAATCAGATTTTTGCATGTTTGTAACAAGTTTAGGTATCCTAACATACCTCACAGGTTATAGGACCAAAATCAACCTTATGAGGACAAAATCGGACATTTTAGTCGTTACTGTCCATAATTCAATGGAGATTCATATTTTCTGCTGTTCTCCTTTTTTTTCACTTGCAAAAAATAAGTTATGGGACTTATTCTTCACTTTAAGCTATTCCTGCATATTTTAAAATATTTTGACTCTTTTGGGTGGATCACTGATAGTGTCTTTGAGAATCTAGATATTGCATTTGAGAACAAAATTTTAAGTGTTTAGATTGCATTTTGTAATTTAAATGGGTTTATTCGGCTTAAGTGTTTGATTTATACTAACCTACCCAAAAATTTATTCCTGTTAATTTTTGTGGCTGCTATGCCCCGATAGCACACACATTCCATGCTTCCCCTAGTTCTCTTACAGTCATATCGAGAGCTTGCTCTACATACATCTATCATACTTGACTGCATATTTTCCAATCACACTGTTGCTAGCTTCCCCCAGTCATATCTGTCAATATCTGCCAATGTTCACACTCAGTCATCAATCATTCGCAATATCATAAATGCATAGATTCTGGGCAAAGTACATTCTGGGAAATGAAACACTTTCAATGTTAAGTACTCTTCAGGTCTGATATAGATTGTGCAAGGCCTCTTTTGCACTGTAGTAACAGTAATTGATCAACCCAAACTCTGTGTAACTTTACTTCTACTTAGCTATGTAATTCCTTGGCAAAGTTTGATATTTGCAGTTTAGGGAATATTCATAAAGTAACAGGGTACTAACTACTGCAGCCTTATGAGGCTGATTGTATGCTGCAGCCTTATGAGGCTGGCTGCATACTGGTCTCATAACCATTAGCTGCAGCCTTATGAGGCTGGCTGCATACTGGTCTCATAACCATTAGCTGCAGCCTTATGAGGCTGGCTGCATACTGGTTTCATAACCATTAGCTGCAGCCTTATGAGGCTGGCTGCATACTGGTCTCATAACCATTAGCTGCAGCCTTATGGGATGGCTGCCAGACTGCCTCATAACCATTAGCTGCAGCCTTATGAGGGTGGCTGCATACTGGTATCATAACAATAGCTGCAGCGTATGAGGCTGGCTGAACCCCCTTAATGGTCGCATAACCATTAGCTGCAGCCTTATGATGCTGGCTTGCAACTGGTCTCATAACCATTAGCTGCAGCCTTATAAGGCTGGCTGCATACTGGATCAATAACCTTAGCGGCAGCCTTATGGGCTGGCTGCATACTGGTCTCATAACCATAGCTGCAGCCTTATGAGGCTGGATGCCTACTGGTCTCATAACCATTAGCTGCAGCCTTATGATGCTGGCTGCATACAGGTCTCATAACCATTAGCGCAGCCTTATGAGGCTGGCTGCATACTGGTCGCATAACCATTAGCTGCAGCCTTATGAGGCTGGTGCATACTGTCTCATAACCATTAGCTGCAGCTTATGAGGCTGGCTGCCTACTGGTCTCATAAAATTAGATGCGCTTATGAGGTGGCGGCATACGGTCTCATAACCATTAGATGCAGCCTTATGAGGATGGCTGCAACTGCCTCATAACCATTAGCTGCAGCCTTATGATGCTGGCTGCATACTGGTCTCATAACCATTAGCTGCAGCCTTATGATGCTGGCTGCATAACTGGCCTCATAACCATTAGCCGCATCCTTTGAGGTTGGCTGCATACTGGCCTCATAACCATTAGTGCAGCCTTTGAGGTTAAAATGATACTGGACCTCATAACCACTAGAGCATTATTTCGAAGTGGTTTTTATTTGTTTTCACGTGAAATTATTCGTGTTAACGCACGCTTACCTCGCATGTAATATGCATGCGTGCAATATGACCAGATTTGAATATGCACGAAGCATTATGACACGATTAAAATATGCATGCGTGCTGTTATGACGTCTCGTGGAACGCCTAGGTCAGAAATACCTTTTCATCAAACACCAATAATGATCCTGCGCACAGTGATGCTGAGTTTTAAATATAATCATAGACATTTGTAATGATCTTTGATTGGTTTAGTTCAGAATTTGGTATTCCACCCAACATTACTAAATCAAAATTACACAATTGCACACAATTAGTTAAACTTATTGTCCTCAAGAATGTCCAGTAATGTTCCACACGAAGCGTTGCAGTTCAACGATGATATGTCCTCACAGCGAAGACTTCAAAAAATGACAGCATGCAAAGTCCGCTTATAAATTATTCTAAGGTAGGTCTAATTGCCATATTTCCATGAAATTTCTCAGTCTGAAGATAGCATTGGTCCAGCACTCCAGCAGTCGAAGGTAATATTCATTGGAATTCCGTCCCTGAAGATAACATTTGTCCAGCAGTCAAGTGACAAGGTTACTAAGTCCCGACGACACAATATTCACAGTATATCAGTCCAAGATAATCCACCGTGATTTCTATATTGTCCACCAATTTGCGAATCCTATTTTGATCCAGCACTTCGGCTTCAAAGACGACAGCTAGAATAATTACAGCACTCTGCTCACATGGAATTGAAAATAGAATAAATCCTGGCACTGTGTGTGAAGCATAAAATCTACCATTATTATCGATTAAAACTGGCTATAAGTTAACCATACTGTATAGCTCCGGATTACATGGTCAACTGCTAGCCCCTCTTTTGGCCAAGTCGCTGCATTTTGTTATAAAAGCATCAAATTTGGCAGAGAGGTAGATAATTCCATTCTGAAAACAATAGATCATGGAACCACCTCCAAAGGTCAAGTTCAGGGTCACCTAGAGGTCACGAAAGGTCAAATGAGGTCAAACACTTAAAATATTAAAAAAACAAGTCTGGAGTGATAGAAGATTACCAAATTGTGCCAACAAAAAACATGGTAAAATTAACATATTTAAATGGGGAACTATTTCTGAAGGATAAAAGGGTGTTTTAAGTTGAAGACCCAAATCAATGTAACGTAGGATGCTAATTTATTTAACTTCGTAACAGAATGTGCTATATTTCTAAAGTTACCCAGATTAATGCTTGATTATCATAAAAATACATCAGGTCCTCGGAAGCTTGTGTGCCTGCTGTCACGGTTTGTGAATGATAGCCTCATATGACCTTTGACTCTTGAGATGTGACCTTTGACAAAGAAAAACAAAACAAATGAGGGTTTGATGTAATTCTCCGTCCAAACCAAGTTTGGTTCCAATTGACTTCAACTTTTCAATTGAGGTTAATTTTACACTATCAGCCAACCATTGACCATCCCATGTGGAACTATGACTGCAATTTGGTTTAAATCCATCACGTATGCAGATATTACCAGTGCAAATGTTAACCTTTTCCAACAGACAACAAATCAACAGAGAAACAGACATCAACAAAGTGATCACTATGCGTCTTCCAGCTATAAAGGCAGGAGACACAAAAAGGATCTTGGTAGATAGACAATCACCTGATTCACCTCTATCCTCTGTGCTATGCCATTTCTTAAGCAACTGCGGTATCAACTATAATAATCTCTAAAGAGAGCACCCGTGTATTCATCTCAATTTAAAGCTTTCAACAAAGTCTACAGACAGTCCTCCATTATGCGTCATTCGTGTGCATCACCACCACAAAGGCATAAAGCTGTGCACTTCAGGGATGCCAGTACACATTTACATCGGGTGGTACATTCATTTTTGCACTGACACCATAGCAGCTGGTTTCAGCATGCTTCAATAACTTCCGGGAGTGGTGTCCAGACTGGCATCCCAACCATGCCTCTCACTGAAGCCAACACCATTCACTTTGTGAAGGCAATCAGGTAATGGGATCAATGCTGACTTCAAACATATCCTGCTTGGCTCGGTAGTGTTGACTGAGAGCTGGCCTGTGGTCACAGGTGGTATTCCTTCAGCGTTCGGGATTTTGAGGAACAGGTGTCGAGCATGTTGAATATTACAAGAGAAAATGGACGAATCGCTCAAGCATAGCACGGGGAATGGAAAGAGATTCAAAGGCAGCGGTGGATTCATCATGAGGCTTTCCATAATGTTCATTGCTGTTTTCTTTCCCCTTCCTTGCAAAGAAGGAAACGTGTCATATTCGTAAGCATAAGAGTGCAAAGCTGATGCTTTTTCTGGACTCAAAGAGTGCTGCAATGTTGCGTGCTGCAATGTATCCGCGTATTTCGACCAGTCCAATATGCCAACCACAGCTTTATCTATTTGAAGTTGATTGAATAGGTCACAGCCAGTACAACAACATCTGTATCAACAGTCTCAACAGTATTTTCCTGACGCCTTGCCTTGCTGCATCGAGGGCATGTAACAGATTCGTCATCTGCTTCCTCATGCGAACATGGAGCCAGATTTACAATACATCAAGACATGGCGGAAACAAATGGGGTGCGTTTTTACGCTTGTCAGTTGCAATACTCTAATGTTGATTTAACAAAAACTTGAATAGCTCAGTTTTGTTCTCATCAACCCTTAAGAAGGACTGCCAATTTCTAGGTATAGCCGGTGTTGGATCCACTCGTCGTCTTTCTCCAAACCCACTCTTTGATCTAGCTGTTGATTTCAGACTGTTTTTCAAGGTATTCATCCCATACCAAATCAACACGGATCACATGTTGCCAAATATGGTACTGACGAATGGCTCAAAACATCGTTTTTGCATCCTTGCCTGGGGTTGAGATGTTTACAATAGCGCGCCATCTAACGGTAAACAGGCATTACAGAGGTGTGTGTCTTGTCATGTGGGCTGGCAAAGTTGACTCGACTTCCAAGCGCTTTGTTAGATCTGCTTTGGATCCACTTCGAAGACTACCAGATTGAAAGAGGAGGGGGCCAGCCTTGAGTTCTCAGTTTGAAATGAACTCGTCCAAGTTCCCATCTCGAACTTGGACCGATATATAGAAGCGAGAAAAGAGTGCACAGTCACTCGGTAGGCGGAGTCTGGAGCTTTGTATTAGATTTGGTTCTATTTTTCGAAGTTCGAACAAAGCAATGTTGTTTTTCCTTGATGACATCACTTACTGGAGTACTTCTTGCTACCAACCGATCGCTTACAAATTCGTCATATGCTTAGTGCCAATGCTCTCAGCTCTCTAACAGTCCTGGTCACTTCGCGGCTTACAATTATTTTGTTGTAAGCACAAGACATAATCATTGCGGTCTTTTAAAAACGGATTGCCCATTTCCTTAATGTTGACAAGTGACTACGATACATTGTATTTAATAAAAAGTGTTAACTTCTACGGATGTATAGTTAATTTATCATAGGATTGGTGTAGATAGTGTATGTCCGGGAATGGACCCCGGATATTGGGGGAAGTGCACTTCACCTACTAGGAAAGTTGAGTAAAGTTTTAGAAGAAACTGTATAGATACAATTGGGTTTGAATCAGGGCAAAAGATTTCATATAACTGGTTTTTATTAATTTCACTGTGTGCATAGGTCAAAGTTTTGAGCAATTTTTTAGGGGTAGGGGTAAACACTTTTCTTCTGAGCCACTTTACAAAATCTGAACACAAAAATGATCCTAAAATTGTTATCCTGAGTAAATTAAAAAACAGTTTATAAGATTGTGTGATTTAAATCTAGAGTTGGTTATAATGGGGTAGGTAGCCATTTAATGTAATAAGTGGGCAGTTTTGGGGCAAAATTTGCAAATATTCTTGTATGTTTCCTTTTTAAAATAGGTTATCCACAACATATACATGGTGAATTGGGAATTTTGTTTTCTTGTAGAAGATCATAATCTGGTCAGATTTTGGGAAAGTTTGAAACCCCAAAGTATTGTTACTGTTTTAGTAAATAGTGCTTACCAATACCCCTAAAACATGGGCCTCAAAATCGCCCAATTGGAGCATAGAGTGAATAATTAAAATTGACGTAGAAAACTTTTGCCTCATTGCAGATTTTTTTATGATTAAAACTAATGCAATTTGACAGATAATTAAAAAAAATTGCTTCAAATTTCTAGTGGTGATGTAGGTAACTCAAAAACTAGAGCAACTCCAGAGATTTAGTCCCGTACTATCTAATATTTCAAAACCAGCTAAATAAATTGAATAAAAACGGAAATAAATTAAGCAATATGACCATAAATATTATTTCAAAACTCATAAACTAGGAAGCATGATCTAAACTTTTAAATGTTAAAAATACTTAACAGGTGGTCAGGCATAGCAAATGAACATTGGCTAATAGAACTGTGTAACCCTCGTCCGAACAAAGGGTAAAATTCTACTACATTTCCGAGGGGGGTAGCACCACCAATTTTTTCGAAATTAAGGGGCAACACATCTTGTTTGATTGCAGTGTGTAGCTACATGTCCTTCTTCAAATGAAGTAATCAAAACATATCAAGTTTTAACAAATATGACGTCATAGTGATGTCATAACTGAGAGTTTAAGTGATAGATCGTATCTGAAAATCTCCAAAATCAGGGGGTTTCAAACATTCATCCAAGCCAAATTGGAGTTATTGGCAATGATGGGTGACAAAAGTAGCATATATATGTTATTACTCTATTAAACAATAAGAAATAATACAATTATATGTCAGTATATGCATGCAGTAGCATCATAAGTACCATTTTTACATTTTACACAGGAAAGTATAGGGAGGTGGGACCCCCCGCACCTTCCAAACACTGACGGGACACCCTGACACCCCCCAGTAGTACCTCCATTCTTCGCTAAAATGACGGACAAAGGATGCCTTACAATTAGGGCATACATTAAAAACCTTACGATCAGATTCGTTTGCGTTTTTGTTGCAACAGGGAATCATTCAATGAGGGTGGGTACCCCCCCCCCATTGGTGGGACTGTGGTTAATTTAGTACTTAATTTCAATTTCATCCCAGTATTAATTATATAAGAGCTACATGGTAACTAAAACTATTTTTAAAAAATTTTTTTTAGGCTAATTAAACGCATGAAAATGCTGCATTTACCACCGAAAGTAAACTGACCTTCAATGACCCCAAATGACCTCAGTTGACCCCTTGAGATATTGACGGTGAGGTGGTTCCATATCTTAAAATGATCAGTACTTGATTGTGAATCATTGTGCCAAGTTTCATAGTCATGTTTCATGCACAATTCTACAATATATGTCCACTATCTGCCTTAACATAAAATAGATATGACCTACAGAAATCATGCATAAACATACCTGCACTAGCTGACCAATTGAAATCCACATAAATATTCATCTGATATCACCTCACTGTCAATATACTTGTGGGGAAATTCCCTGATCTTACAATGTTTTGATCTCACAAGCATAAACAAGTTGACTCAGTTTCTAAGTTAGCATTCTTGGGGGCTTCCTCAATCTCCCTTGGGCAATCTATCTAACAGGTGTGTTTGCACAAACAACTCTAGGGATTCCCTATTCTCTTTTTCAACATAAACAAAGTACTTTTCCAATGAGAATTTTTTCTCAAATAAATTTAAAAATCAAATTGATATTTTTAACACAAAATGGAGGATAATATAAAACAGTGCAGTCTTAGGGGGTGCATTATCAAACGTGCCCATTATTAACAATAGAATTTAATAATGCGCACCAGCACACATGCATTGGACTTCCCCCTCAAGTGAAAGCGCTTGAACAGTTCACTTGCCATGGTAAGGCAATAATACCAAGGCCAGAACGTTCATTACTACAAACTCCCAAGTTATGGGCTTTACGAAGGGGAAAGAATCCAGATTGACACTCCATGCAGAAGTCTTACCTTAAAATATAAATATATTTCTATGGTGTTAAAATACAAGCAAAACATAACGGAGTAGGTCCTACAATTGGCTATTTAATAATAATAATAAATTGTATTTTAACGCGCGACATATCCAAGTAAACGTGATCAAGGCGCTGTGCGGCATGCCATGAAAGGCGCTCAGCACATCAGAGAAACCTAATACCAGAACAGATTTATGCCAAGAAGTCGATTTTAGAAGACAGGAGGAAACCGGAGTACCCGGAGAAACTTGCGGGAACGAGTATGATCGAGAACCAAATTCACATAAAGCCACAGAACGAGCCCCTGACGGGAATCGAACCCGAGTCTCATTGGTGAAAGGCGAGGGAAGATACGCGGCGCCAACACGTTCCCCGTGTAATCACCCCGATTTGACCTTACAAAAGATGCGGTACTGCAGCTTAATAATATCCTCATTTAAATCGACTGCGCTTATTCCATATCCAAATCCGATTGTTGAAGTAAGTATTGACTAATGCGTAATTGCTACGTCCATTTTATCAATGGCAATTATGTCAAAAAGCTAACCTATTATTGAGCTGGGTAACTCATCGAAGTTTCATCATACTACTTGTAACTTTCAAACCTTCTCTCCAATGCTTGCTTGCTTTATGTTTCAACCCTTGTTTGGTGGCTTCATGTGGTTTAATTGACAGATAATGCATGAGTGGAGTGCATTTGGGGATATAATTGCATGCTTGGAAACCATTAATCAAGTACATATGCATTATCGGGGCCACTGTGAGCACTCGCACTAAAGCACTCGTGCTCACAGTGGCCCCGTTAATGCATATGTTAATTTAATATGCGTCCCAAGCATGCAATATATCCCAAATGCACTCCACTCATGCCTTATCCTATCCATAACACATTCGCTTGCATACGGGCCTCATAACCATTAGCTGTAGCCTTTGAGGTTAGCTGCATACTGGCCTCATAACCATTAGATGCGGCTGCATTATGAGGTTGGCTGCATACTGGTCTCATTCATTAATCACAGCCTAATGAGACCGTTTCAGTGGAAACATTAATTATGCATATTTTAATTAGATCATTTGCATACCTAAACCACTATACATGCACTTTCCCCCCCAAATTGCAGAAACGATACATGCCATAATGCACTTTCACGAAGCAGAAGGAATCATGTCTTTCATGCAGCGAAGGAATTTGCATATCCAATGTACCATTTAGTGACATTAATATGCATATTTTTAATGAGCTTATTTGTCCTACCTAGCCGCATATATCCTGCACTTTCAAAGTGCGAAAACCAATGATACCAAGATATACTTCGTGTGGCAAAAGAATTGCATATCCAACGGACGTTTCAGTGATAACATTAATTATGCATATTATTAGCTCATTTGCATACCTAAACCGTCTTATAACACACTTTCAAATTGCAGCAAACGATGCATGCCATGATTCACTTCCATGAAGCGAAGTAATTTTGTGTGCCCGAAATAGTGTTTCAAAGATAAAGTGCGACTTTTTTTACAGGGTAAACATTTTATCCCGGACATTCCAGGTTAACATTTTTCTCAGAGACATACGGACGGAGCCACATTTTATAGTCCCCTTCCGACTTCGTTCGGCCGGGGGACACTCGTTCGGCGGGGACAAACACTTTCAATGAAAACATGGGCACTTGATCGAGCTATATCTCCTTGATGTTAAAGAGGACCGAGGAGATTTCCAGAAAGGAAGCGCCCAATTTTTTCGAACCCGGGTTTTTTGATATTGGAATGCTTTCAATGTTAGATGGCACTGAAGTGGAATAAGCGAATACGCCGTATTTATGTAATCATATGATGATTTAGTACTTGCTGGCGTGCACGACAGAAAGTCAAAGCACGGGTTCTATGGGGAAATTACGATAGTCAGGCAAGTTCAAAACCAGGTTGCTGTTTTCTTTTGTACTGTTTGTCAAAAACTTAGGAAGGTTATGTGTCAGGTGAGTCTCAATCGATTCTGTGCCCAAAGTTGACGAGAAATTTGTATCCTAAAAAAATCTCCTCCTGTCACTTTAATACCTTTGGTGTGGTATTACTCCCCCCCAGTTTTTGCTTTGATAAGGCTTCTTGTTTTGACACCACCAATAACACACAGCCAGATACTGCAAATAAAACACATAGTGAACCCCCATAAAATTGATTGTAAGGTAACCAAACTCCTGGATCAAATTCTTTTGCAAGGTGTGTATTCACACTGCACATTGACAACCGGAGCAAATTTGGTTGAAAATGGGGACAAGAATTTGGCATTAGTTGCAATTTTAAAATAGATCAAAGAAAGCCCCTTTCAAGTGCGGCCCACAATGGCATTTTGCCCACAATAACGATTTCACCCAAAGATGGTACCATAGTAGCTCATGTAGCGAAGGAATTTGGCATATCCAATGTAACATTTCAGCAATACAGCAAGTATGCATATGTAATTAGATAAATTGCATCAAACAATAGGCCTTTAATTGGCCCACATTACAAAAAAAAAAAAAAACAATGACAGCAATTATGATTCACACAAACAGGTACGGTATTAGGCCATAGCGAAGGAATTTTGCTATATCCACTGTACCTTTAAGGGCCGATACAGCAAAATACGCATATTTAATAGATAACGGATCAAAAATGCCTGTAATCGGCCTAATGCACTTGGACCCAATTTGAATCACACAAACGGAATGGCATGGGCATAGTAGTCTTTCACGTTTGCGAAGGAATTTGCCCATCCGATGTACCGGTTCAGAGATCCAGTAATATGCATATGAATTAGTCATTGGCATACCTAAGCCGCACATATCGCGCACTTTCAAACTGCAAAGATGCGCATACATCATCGGCTATGCAGCGAAGGAATTTTGCATACGATGTACGCTTTCAAAATGATAGCAATTACGCTGATTTTCACCATATTAATAGCTCATTTGCCATATTTTAATTTGCCCAAAATACGCCCAAAATCTAATCAGGTCGAGAAATCCTAGCCAACTTCCTTCCACCAAGTGACATCAATATTATGCCATACGGAACTCCCGAAAAACTTGTTACACAAGCCTTGCGGGAAAATTTTGTAAATTATGCAAATTAGATACTTAATTAGCATATTTTACTGGCCAAAAATAATCAGGTCGAGAAAATTGTTGAACCTGCTTTGTTCCACCAAGTTACATCATCGCAGCCCTTACATAGCTACAGATAAATCGTTAACAAGCACTGAACACGGACGGAGACAGAAAGACAGACGGAAAGAAGGACAGAAAAAGTGATACAAGTCTTGCGAACAAAGTTCAGGCGAGACAAAATGGGTTACTAGACACAGGTTCCGTTAGCGAGGCAGTGCGGTGGGCGGTTTACACATAACGACCCACGAGAGTAACAAATTGTGTATTGAAGAAACAATGTCACAACCGGGTACACTCATCCGTTGGGTGTACTTTCATGAGGGGATTGTATATTGTGTCTAACCAAACTAGAAGAGAATTGTAGGGGTTTCAAATCAGTTTTCTCCTTTTTTCCCCCCTCTTATGGTCCCCTCGTGTAGTGTCCCCCTTAATAATTTATTTGCTTTTTGCAATTTTTGTCTAGTTGTTTACCGACTAACCCTTCTTTTATATCTTATTGTATTTTACAAGTGTTTCCTCCATATTAAAAGCAAAATGGCGAACTATTTAAACCCATTGACTCATCATCTATCGATCCAGAGAAGAGAGAATGAAATTTCGCTCCCAGACTATATGTTGAGGGAAACCATGGGAGAATGCAACTCAACCCACCGCAAGGGTCTCACATTCCCATGGCATCAAAAGAGTTCACCAACAAACGTCAACACGACCTACTATGATGGCAAAAACACTGTGTGAACCGCTATGTCTCCAAACTCGCTACCATTGAAATAGAGTCCATACTTCCTACCGGTACACCATCAGACATCATACCACTGGGCAAAGTAGACACCTACTTACATAATATGAACTTCTGAATTGGAACTGTTTACATCTGGTTGTATCCACACAAACATACCCCATTATAAGCAGATGGTTAATGAGTGATGTATGGATACCCTGGATAGAATGACAATTCAAACTGGTATCAATGGGTCTCTCACTTCGTCATGCATGGTATTTAATTAATGGTTTCATCTTGAGTTGTCAGAGGTTGGTATTTCCATACAGCAGCCAGAATACAGAGAAGGGTTTGGCAATATGGGGTCAAAAAGAGGGCCGTCTTCTTTTCTTTTACTTTTTATGGATGCCACCAAATTCGCCAGCTGAAACTTCTTAGGATCAAACCTCGTTATGTGGCTAGCTGGTCATTTTTCATTGGATCCATTGCTATTCCTTTAAAGGGGGATTGGTTGGATTTATTATATGAAACTGTGGTTCTGTTTTAATGAGGCTGCCGTCAATACCCTTAGCTGCCGGTTAGAATAGAATACGTTGTAAAAAATAATATGCGTTGACCATATCGGGAACGTTTCACTCATAACGTACAAACCAAACATCTTTTAGCTCCAAGATTTAATAGGGTGAAAAATAGTAGCTATCCTCTGATACCAAAAGTATACACCATTTCAATCGGGGTTCTGGGGAGGCCGCTATTAGCGATCAGGACATGGACCTTAAGGGGCGTGGTTCAATCGTTGTCTGCGGACCCTCCCCTGAATTACCCGGTAGTAGTATCGATTTTAATCAGATGAAAGCCTTATTTTCTTCATTGGTATCCTGAAATTTGAGCCCGCATCAAATCATCATTACCAAGATATAAACAAAAAACTGTAGAAGTAAGGGTTAACCATCAATATTAGCCACAGTATTTGAATAGCGCTTTTGCAATGGGCATTATTGCCTCTACCACCAAAACTGCAGTTGTTCCCACGGTTACTTGATGGGGCGTACCCCGTGACCAACAAGAGCAGCCTCTTTCATATCAAGTAGAGAACACATAGGACATAAATCGTAACAAGCACCTTTAAGTCTGGTGAATTCCAAGGCAAAAGGATCTTCTAAAATCAGAAGCCTCACCCTCGGCCATTTTCAAACAAAGAAAAAATCTAGGCTATATGACCTACAAAACAGCAGCTCCATCATTAATGTGATAATTACAGATGAACCTACTGAAAATACAAACTAGACTTATAAATTGTCTATTCAGCTGCCGAGTAAATGTAATTAGCAATACCGATGAAATGTACCCATCTATACATAAAAATAGCATGAATCCAGCAATCGTTATGAGATAGCTGTGAGATCTTGTTGTACTCTTATAGTTGCCCATCACACCTTGTGAGGTTGATTAATATGTTGCAGATGTGTCTCCAAATCGTTTAAGAAACCACAAGTTGGTAAACGACTGATAGGGCAGCTATTTGTTGTACCGTTTCTTTGAATAAACTTTGTCAACTTATGATGCCGATTTAATTATTTAAAAGTTGTATTCTGACCATGACCCCAAATATTCCTGCAAAAGTTTCATGCTGTAATTGATGTTTTGATTATTAAAAACATGATTTGTAAGCCCCACAGAATACTGTGAAATTACTACTGCTGATCAAAATGGGGCTTTTTTCACTCATAACATCTAAAAACCAAATTCCTTTGAGTCCTAGATTCACAGGGGGTATGAAATTGAGAATATTAGCTTTCATGGGACACCAAAATTGGCCCCTAAACAATCGGGTGGGGGGGGGGGGACAGGACACTAAAAATCACTCTTAAAACCTTTGTTCACAAGATCTTAGTAATATCATGATAATTTAGGAAAGGGAAAAAATAATTGACGGAAAAACTGTTGAGGTTAGTGGATTAAACCTCACTACAAAACAGTGATAATTTCCAATAATGGTAATTAAGATTTAAATATGTGGACCAGTTATAGCCTTTAGTCACGCTTTGTCCGATGTACGTATAAGGCGCCCTACTAACCATGTACCGTTAGTTTTGATAAGACTAGCACTCAGGTACGCCGGATGTTGACTGCCGATTTTGAATTCACCGTTGCAGTTAGTTGGCATGTCCTACCCCCTCCCCTACCTTACATTGAATTATCAAGTACACTTGTAATATAGAAATGGCTACGGCCTGTGGTCTTTGACCACAATGCAGTCTAGTTTTAAATCTTTTTTTGTTTCTTTGTCTTTTCCTGACATGGATATGAATTACTACGTAACATTTCAGAAATATAACTGCTAGGCCCCATATCTAGTTCTTGACAACTGATTGATTTGTACAAATGGATACTCTTCCATGTAGCCTTAAAGTACAATATGGTTCACATGATAAATGTTAAGTTGTAGGTAGGGGAAGTCCCTTTGCAATGGATAGGATATCACATCACTTAGTAAGTCATTAGGATACAGTAGTATGCATACCAGCAATGCCATGTGGTAATTAAAGAGGCCATTACAGAGTGTACTCACAGAACTGCAACAGTCCTGAAGGGGGTATTCATTTATTGCAATGCTTCTAAGGATGTAAGAAGTGGTTTCAAATTTGGTAACTGGGTCATTTTACAAACTTGTAAGTTATGTGCATTTCTTGAGGGCAACAAGAATTGACTGGCACTTAGCAGTGCTCTTTTCATCAGTCAATTACATGTTTTTATCATTTTAATTGTGAAATTAACACAAAAACAGCACCACAGTTGGAAAGACTCGCACGCAGTGCATGACGTTGGAAAATGTTATCTAATAAGCTTTTGGGTGGCCCCTTTGACCGGTTATCCCCAGAGGGTGGTATTGAGTCAATCCCACAATGCACCAGTGTTTGGGAAATACATCTCATATAGTCAGGTGACCCACAAAAATCCTATTCTTAACACATCAAACCCTTACTTTAATGCTTATTTTAGCATACAAGCCGTTAGTACCTTAAGGATTTTTTGCATGATCATGAATGTCTTGGTGGTTCTTTAACTTTTGAACACTTTTTATCCTTAGGTACTGACATATTAGATACAATACAGTATAGCCACATTGCAATGCTTTATGGGATGATTCAAAACACCTCTTGGTTATCCGAACACCTCAAATAAAAATATGATGTTGCATACCAGAGTGAGACAATTGCACCTAAACAAGGCCCAGGTTACCTTTTGACATCAAGTCCTTAGCATCCATTATGCCTCCACTCCTGTTGCATCAATTAAATCAAGGTGTATAGACGGGACAGAAAAGGACAGATGAACAGAATGAGCATCACTAAACACTATCACACGGCTATTGAAAAAGCTACATCTCAAAGTAACTTAGAGAATAAAAGATAGTATTTTTTGTTTTATTGTGGACCTAGGTCTAAGATGGTTGTCATAACGGATGGGCATTCCCACGATAAAATATCGATGCCATCCATTAGAACACCATATAAGATGGCCAAAACAAAAAATCTCATCTTTTAATCTCATTCTTTATTTAGAATTTTGTAGTTTTTTGGCTTTTTAAGCTACCGCAAAATTTTCTGTCAAAAATATTGTTACACCATTATCTTTTTTAGACAAATATTAGAAGGAAACTCGGAAAATCTGGCGAGCATTCAGTTTCTCTGCCAGTTTCCTTATATTTTTCTAATAATTCTCTCGGGTTGTATCATTTACTCGATCCTCCCATGCATTGAATTGAGTTTCACTTCGTCATAGATTCTGCTTGAAACATGCATATAGGTCATCTCCTAAATTCTTTTTTATTCATTATTAGAGTGGAGGAGCATGGACCCAGGTCAAACATCATTGTTTACCCCTCACTACATCAATGCTGGTAGGTAGTACTCTCAAATTGTGGTTATCATTTTTCAAGGGGCCAATTTCAGTTTACAAAGGGGTCAAAATTTGTAATGCTACCAATCATGTATGTCCAGTAGTCTTAAGGATTCCAAAAAATGTATACCATCTATGACCATGGTTTGGGATATTAAGTAGTTATAGGGTAAAAATAAAAAAATGGCTCTTAAAATGTAAAAAAAAGGTAAATTTCTATTTGTACAGGGGTCAAATCAGAAGTTGCTCCAATTTTGGTAAAAATGAAGAAGTCTTTCATTCTAGCGTAACTTGTGTAAAATAAGGAATATTTTGTACCATGCTGCAATGCACGTTACAGTTATGTGACAAAGTAAGTCATAGGGCAACATAATAATTGATGTTGACCTTCTTTGACCCTTATCTCCGTAAGAGTAAGTATGTAAACATTATTAAAACGCTATACTTTTTAGTGAAGTCCTTTACCTCAGGCAATTAATTTGCAAAGTAATATAAATCTAATCAGATTAACTTTTAATGTGACCCCTGTACAAATGAGATTGACTTTTACATTTTTGTGATTTTTACTTTATACATTTTTGGAAATCCTTATGATTAGTGGACCCATATGGAATACATTTCACAAGATTGGGCATTTACAAAATTTGTCCCCTGCGTAAACTGAAATTGGCCCCTATTGAAAAGTGGAGAGTAACCTACCTCGCATTGATGTAGAGGTCCATGACTAACAAAAATACCAAAGGTGTTAAACCTTTTATGTTGTGGGAGGAAAAACAAACTCCTAAATAAGGCCCCTATGATATTCAGCTTCCCTGCTTAATAATTGTACCATTCTTGTTCAATCCAATGAACCAAAGTCATCACGTTGGTGATCATCACGATGAATAATTGCTACTTAAAAAGGTTCCCACAATGATAGTGGGGCAATTAATGGTAGTGCTCACAAGGAAAGTGAACTTTTGGTTGTTGTTTAAATTATATCTTCTCTTTGTATAGCATAGCCCTTTTGTGTGTTTGAATCCCTAAAATTTATGTACATTGGTGGTTTTGGATTCCATACTTACTTATAGGTTTATATAGGACTCCAGTGTTTCCTCCTGTATGGGAGGGGTGCAAGGGTTTGTGTACTTAATTAATACATGGTACTGTCAAACAAAGGGGATTTAGTGGAAAGGCATTGCACAAATAGGGGTCTTTAGGTGGGACGAGAGCAAATTACTATAAATATATATAGCTGAAAATCTGTTAAAATTTCCATATTTACAAAAAATAAGGCTCTTTGTGTCAGAGTAAGTAAAATGTTCAAATAATATGGCGTCTTTGGTGACATGATGACGTCTTACATTATGTGTCACCTCCACAATGGGAGTGTTGCCAGGACTTCTACCCTAATTAGGCTTGAGTATTTGTAATGTGTGGGTGAATAGCGTGTAAGATGCATGTGGCATGAGTGCCACGTGCAGTGGACCGTATTGGTGCAGGTATAATGTGCAAAGTGGTTTGTCAAACTTATCATTTATTGCCCACTTCACATACTGTCTGATTTTACAAAACCAGGTTTCTTGAGAAAATTTGCATTGAAATCTACCAGGGCATTTCATGCCTATACCGCAAAGGGATGGGGCATCCGGTCTTTTTTTTTGCTCCACTAATCCTCATATGGCAGCAGTATTGCTCTGAGTGTAAGGTGAATCCAGCCACCCCACTAGCAGGGGGACAAAACAACATTTAAACTTTGGATTTACTAAACTAGAATCAGCAAAATAGAATGCTAAAATGTGTGTAATGAATGTGATATTCTCATAAATGACATTACAGAAACTTATTTGTGGATTCGTAGAACATGATTCTCCAAAATTTGTCAAACGTTTGAAAATGTAATAATACGACAGTATGTGATGTGGCGACAAATCGGCATATCTGGTGAGAAGGTTGCTTGGGTGTGATAAAAATTCAAAAAGAGAGAAACGAACACTCAGAAATGGAAGATCATACTTTAAACCTATTTCTGTATTTGACATTAAATAACCGAGCAACATTCATTATGACTCAAACATAAATTAACACAGAATTCTATTCCTGACAAAAACCAGAAAAAATTAAAAACTTCAATTACAAAACTCAAGAAAAAACAAAATTCCACTTGATAGAGAAGAAAAAAAAACACCAGGAAAAATTCTATTTGAATTTGGGGTTTGTCCAGGATTTTAAAGCAAATAATAGATAAATTATTGAGAAACAATTACATAAACAAACAGTTGTTTCATTTTGCTCCAATTCACAGGTTTATGCATTAAAAATTTCACATAGTGATTTTAAGTCAAATAAAAAGCAAGAAGAAATTGCTCAAACGATTGAAGAGCAGTTGGACTTATCTTTGACCTGATAAAAAAGGCTAATTAGGATCGGAGAGATCCCCCAAATTAATTACAAGAATCCGCAACTCAAAGAAATGTTGATTCATCTGAGCTTACCCACTTTGAGCTTTAGTCATTTAAAAACAAACCTGATGGTATCAAGAGATCAACACTTGCATGGGGTAAACACAATGAGGGACCTGTGCGATATAAAATGTGCCCTTATTGCTTTCAACCCAGGCATCTTTGGTTTTATAAAAACCAAGGCCCTTGACCGATTTCGGAGCCTTAAAAACATTGACAGGGCTAGATAATTCATCCATGTAAATCAACCCTCCAATTAATAGAGATAAAGGTATGTGTGGGGAAACCCGGTACTCTCTTTCCGACAAATTGAACCCAAGGAGATACAATTATTTTAAGTGGAAGAACCGGAGGCCGAGGTCGAGTTCTTCCACGCAAAAATATGGTGTCGCAGGGGTTTCATTGTCATTATTTAAAGAGAGTACGGTCCCCAATCATACCTTTATTCTCATTCTAAACAGCTTTATCATTAAGGTAATCTTTAACCCACCTTTTTGCGATGCTTTACGTCTTTATTAAAACAAAAGAAATGACTGCCACCACCAGTGGCAAAATTGAACAACCGTTGAACGCAAACGATCATTCGCAACGAGACGTAACGTTGGCAGGCGCGCGCGAACGTAGCCAAAATTGCAGTATGACTCGAGTGCTTAAACCTAAAAATAACATCAATATGCAGCGCGTACTACCTGGGTTCAATTGTCGAATTGAACCCGGGCATCAGCCAATGAATTGCTTACTTTTCATTAAAGGGCTTTTAGAATCCCGTACTATTTCATATACGGAAAACAAAATTACATAGATTATCACTTTTATTAACATATCATACTTGAAAAAATATGTTGTTCAACCTTATTTACTACATTTCTAGTTATAACACATAAGTATGCCTTAACTTACAAAAATCTTAATATACATTTGTTTATGTACCTATCTGGTCTTCAAGTAGTATATTAGGTATAATTTAAAAATATAACGGGTGAAGACCGTATCACACATTTTATTTTTTTTCAATATATCAAAAATACTGTTTTCATAGTGCAACAAGTAGAAACAACATGACAGACAATATCAATCCCAATTCATGTCTGTCCTAGCATTTAAGACACTTTCAATAAGGCACTTGTGCAGCATGTCCACACATTAATTTGTTGCTTCTTTTAAGACAAAAACATTAACATGAAAACACTAGCCCTTTACCAGGACCCGTGCTAGACAATTTCCTGGACCTCGCACATCAAGAATTTTAGTGGTAAAGATTGGTCGGTTGTGACATGCAGCTAACACACTTTTGTGGGCAGACCAGTCAATATCGAGTTAGAGTTTCATTGAAAAACAGCCTAGAGGCGAGGCGACATGTCTAGAAATCAAGGACAAGTTCTGCCCAGAATTTCGTATGTCTCACTAGCTTTAGCAATGGTTCAGCTTCACTGCATTAAAACAATGAAACCACTGAAGCGAATCTGGGCTACTTCTCACCCAGGTTCCCAGTTATAGAGTTAACAGCCAACTATTTCATAACCAAATTGAGGATATGAATTCTTTAAAGTAGGACTGCATTTAACATGTGACAGCCAGGTCTTAGAAGTTCCAATCTTAAGCCCCCCCCCTCTCCCAGCACTAACTGCTTTCCAAACAACATTTGTGATTGGCTAATCACATTATGAATTCATTTCAATAACCAGTAATGCGCTTCCAAAATTTCAGCTCTAAACCATTCAGCTTCTACACCCATTCTTACCATGTTGTTAATAGGCTCAATTCAAAGTTCCATTTTTAACACGTAAGTGCACGTAAGGGTTTCACTCACATGTGCCTAAGGGGGGGGTTCCATGGAACCCCCCCCCCTAAGGAAAACCACTTTCACGATGGCATTTGTTCAAATGAACTCATACCACATGTGAGGGGGCATAAGACAAGGCCAAAGGTTGCAATATAAAATGAGTTCCGGTGTATGTCTGGAAATTAGGGGCCAATCATTGTTTTCGAAATGAGTTCAAACGCTCAAAACAGTCAAATGAGTTTCGCCGGCCCAGGCTCCACAGCATACACATTGCAAATCATTTGATGTGTTATATCTACTCTAGAAGGACCAATGTACATATATGTAACACACACATACTTTTGTACATTCTTGTATTTTTTGTGGGGGCAGTCGTATTTGCCAAAGGTTTGTATAGCAATGGCGCGCAGTCATTCGAGGATGGAATCGCTTCTTTTAAGCACATAAGGGTTAATTATTTTTGCTGATTATGTAAGTAATTTGTTTCATGGGGAATATGAACATACCTAAGCAGAAAAATAATTTCTGGCAACCAGGGTTTGCTCATTTTATTTTTACAATCACACTACGTTGGTGGCCTAAGGGGGGGGTTCTAGGGACCCCAATAAGTATCTCATTAACGGGCCCGAGAAGAAATTTTAGTAAAAGTTTTTTGATGAAGAAGCACGATAAGTTGCACAATTACACAAACATTAGAGTTCGAAAATATTTTTCGCGAGTGAGAAATCGCCCGAAAAACAAATCTTGGGGGTATATGGAACCCCCCTAGGCAATAAGTGTGTTTAAAGACACCGCTTTTATAAGCCCCACAGGGCTCGTCTTTAGGTGGTTCTAGCACATCCCACATATGTTATACATTTATTGTATTTTGTTGAAGTTGGTTGAATAAAACTGAAACTGAAAGTTGAAACTGAAAACTAAACTGAAACTAACTAATGGGCATTTGTAGTTCTCTGGTGTGTTAAATGCAGGGATTTAAAATGTTTTCAAAACTGTTATCGGAGCAAGAAACTCTGGTATTTGTTCAAGGCAGTAGCTTTAAGAACATCTTTTCTACCCAAATTCTTCAGTAATGTTTAACCTATTGCAAAATCAAATAAGTCTTTTTCAAAGGTTGATCAGCCATCATAGGTATAGGTATGGTATTTCGGAATTCCCGCCTATTTTCAGGCGCGCCACTGCTCAGCAGTGTAATTATACTTGTTTGTACTTCTCTTTAGAGGGAAACAAAACCACATACCTATGAAGCACAATGGAAGGGGAGTAGCCTACAGACAATTCCTTGAATGTTCTTGGTCATGTTACATGTATCTCATATCAACTAAAAAAGAATGCAGTGTTTTCATAGCACACTTCCATCGTAGTATCATCACATCTTCATAATCTCAACCTTTGTGTCAGTTCACTGCAGGGCATAAAGCCCCTAATGCTGCTACCATGCCCTGTTTTATGCAGGTCTGACCTCCATCACCTAGTCCTTACACCATGGCAAATTTTTCCTACTGATTTCAACACTCAACACATTGAAAGAATTGGGGACCATGAAGAGAACTGCAAAACTGCAAGTTTCTTGAGGTTTTGTGGTTTTCAGGAACCACTTGGTTCACTGTGTTGTAATACATAGGAAGAAAAGGTCCTACCTAATAGGACTACTCAACCAGCAAATTTAGCAACTTTATCCGTGGTTCAATACCACAGGACACTCCATCTCAGAGAAACAGTGATCAAATCATCCGATAATCTCTTGTCTCCAGACACCTGGTGATTGCGCAGCAAAAGCACAAGGCAAAGCGGTCTCTTCAAAAGCACCATCAGTCTTTTCAAGAATGGCATTAGTAATAACGACAAACATGACTTGTGAATATCATATCATACTACGTAATCCAAATGAGAGAGAGCTGGCAATTACAGAATTGTGGCAGATAAAAGCTTTGCTCTCATTACTAGTGAGATACCACACACTTGACAAGATCAGAGTACTCCTTATGGAATTGTACTGAAGTAAAGGTGCTGGTAAATATTTTCTTGAATTGGGATTGTATTTTTCAAAGCTGAAGCCACTCGTAGTTCTAACTGTGTAATCAAGTAAAGTAGTTCAAGTTCCATTAGTAATTTCAACACTAATATTTTTAGAAAATATTCTACCGCAATGTTGTTATCTTATAAGTGGATTGTTCACTAAATGTTAGTAAGCCAATCTTTTATTTAAAAGGGACTAGCAGTGGATTTGCTCATCAGAAAATCGAAAAAAATCATCAAAAATTTCAGATTTTTGCATGTCTCTAACAAGTACCTGCAAATGAGTAAGACCGGAAGAGCAACTTAATAAGGATTTTGGAAGACTTAATAAGGACAAAATCTGATTTAGTAATAATACTTGTCCGTACGGACAATTTACTACAACACGTAAGTGAACATTTTGAACACTGCCTTTTCTGCCTTGGCCAGTGGCAATTCTTACAGTGGGAAAAAGTTAACTTATGAGGATTCTACAGACTTATCCTACACTTTAAGCTATTTCTTCAATTTCAAATATTTGACTCTTTTGGGTGAATCACTGATAGTGTCGTTTAACTGAACTATAATGTTGACTTTTTCTTACATTCAAGCCATGATTCCAAGCCCTAGAGCACGAATTGGAAAAACAAACAATTTTTGCCAGAATTTTGAGAAGGAATCATCCATCTTCAAGCATTAACAAAATCTATCTTGTTAATTTATAATAATGCAAGTTTTTATCAGAACGTCTCAGGTATAAATCCTCCAACAGCTACATTGAAAGGTAGTGCAAAAAAACACAATTTCTCATAGCTCCTGGTGTGATGCAGGGGCGGCGCCAGCGGCAGGGTAGCAGGGAGGGGCGGCCGCCCCCACCCTTAGAGTTTCAAAATTATGACAAACAGGGGTTTTTACGCAATAAATTGTGCAAACTTCGGGGTTTTAACCAAATTGGGAGTTGATTTTGTACTGTTTGGTTGGCCCCCCCCATGATGTTTCGCCCCTCCTATGATTTTACCTGGCGGCCGCCCCTGGTGTGATGTCGACCTTGTTGATGTCGACTTTGTTTTGATCAAAAACATGAAAAGGTTTGCTTGGCACATTACATGATATGACTTACACAAGGGAGCCATAAGAATAAGATTGCATGGCTGACCCCACGACATGTACAATGCCTGTACTTTATACTACTCCTACTCTTGAGGTCAAAATACATGTACATTAGTGTGCACTAGTTGCAATGTGCTCTTCTAAGTCACAGTGATTTTCAAACCAGTGGCAAAACATAGCTGACATGCTTTCAACCAGTTAACACTGCACATGAGTGGTGACATCATTGCAAAACTTCAGGTTGGAAAGAGTACAACCCACAAGTTCAGCATGATCGTTTGCATTGAGGTCCTGCATATGCAGTTAAGTACTTCCTGGTTAATTTTATGAAATAAGCCCCAGGACACTTACCACCGACTTAATCCAGTCCCCTCCAAGCTTTCTTTAGAATCTAGCAATGCACTGCTCTCACATTAAAGGGGCCTCCCATCCTCCGCCTCAACCCCCCTTTCACCCCATTAAACCCGAGATTTTGGTGACAGTGGAAAGCTTTTAATTTTTTTTCTCATCTCTTCTACAAAATATTTGGGCCGACTTCTTGTCCCATTTAGATGGTATAAGCTAAAATATGGTGTGTACACGTAACCAGAAATAGTTTGTAAAGGCGATCGGAACATTCACCTTTCAAAAACAAATCTGATGACTAGAAACACAACAGGTTTTGGAAGCATAAGTAATATACCCCACCCTTCCTTTGTTCATTAAGCATACACAATCTATACAAACTGTTTCTGAACTGATCAAGAGGTGCTAAAAAGCTTCAGCACCCAGTTCATACCCCCCCGGACGTAAGTACTTTACTTGACCCACACCAAAGTATCCTTAAAGTGTCTGGTGCAAGAATCAAGTGCACAGATTACATAAAACTTCAAAAAAGCACTACAAAATGGGCCATTTAAATTACTCTCAATTTGGCAATAAGTTTAGGTATAAATATATACAACCATCCATTCTACTTTGTCTTTAACTATCCCTTAGTCCCAATATATACTACCAATATATGTTCAGGCAAGTAAAATATACCGCAAAACGATCATGTATCGGTGAGGCTAAATTTGTTTTCACACAAAAATATTAATTTGCAGCACCACATTAAATATTACATTTTTTCAGAATGTTTTATCATAGATTGTCTTAAATGTAAAGGTCCTTACTTCTCCTCACACAAACATGATTAGTTTTCACATTTTGCCTTGGTAGACGTTTCATTAGAAGTCCCATTGATCAAATGAGGTATTACATTGATCCGCCATGCGCTGTATGGAGTGTTGCAGTAGCGCTTTACGGAATGAATAGCATACCTCCTTTGCATCAATGGGACTTCTATATGAAACGTCTACCTTTGCATTGTGTGTACTAGTATTATGTTTTTACAGGTAGAAAGGGGGGGCTAATAAGGAAATTTATTGCACATACTTTCAATTTTGTTACAACTGTATAATACAATGTTGGAAAGAGTATTAACAAAAGAATAATTTACAGAATATTATCAGGCGGTGTCACAGCATTCTGTTTCTCCAACTACAAAGTTCGTGTTCATGTACCCATATATAGTGACACTAATCACCTACCCGAAAGTTTACTATACAAAGGATAAAATAGGCAGTATAATCGCAATATTCTTAGTCAATCAAGTACAAAGTTAATTACCCATATAGTTATTGTAGTGAAAACTATTCTTATTGGCGTCTATGTGAACAACACTACCCAAACACCGATGGGTGGATTGTCGTTCCTCAAGTTGCTCAGGGTGCGTCATGAGGTGACTCTGCATTCGCTCTAGTGTTTGATTGTGCCGCCTTTTATTCATGAGCGTAAATGCTTTTGCAATTCCGAGGTTATCGCTCGTGTTTATTTTGGCAAGAAAAATTACACGTGCATTGAAGTGCACCCTTGAATTGAGCTTCAAACAGAATATAGGTGGATTTATCAATGAAAAGAAATTGGATAGCCTCAAACAAAAAACAAAACAAAAATAAATACAAAAATGAAAACTTTAACATGCCAATAGGTACTTGTGTAGATAATGTATTCCAATTTGGGTATGGGCACAACGTAGCCCTGTTTCGGAAACCTAACATCTAACTGAACACCTATTCAAAAGTTCAAATACAAAACTCCAAGGATGTGGAACAGTAATTGGCATACAGGTGTAAGAGGTATTTTTCCCCGCGAACTATTACCTTGTGCTTTAATCCCATTCACTGATAACTGTCATAGCCGGGGTGATATCTTGTGTTTACCACTCGCAATTGCCACAAGTATTATCTTGCTTTGAGCATGAAATCAACTTAACTACAAAATACAGTAGATTTGTATTGTAATATATCAGTAGGGCAAGCATTCCTACTGGTGATAGCCGAATATGGCAAATCCATGGCTGTTTACAGTGGCATAGCCAATGGGGAAAAGTGCCAAATTGGAATAGTAAAATCCAGAAATGTGCTAAAAATCATCTGTTTTTTGGAGCTATTTAATGGGTCCGCATCGGAAACTCCTCCCACATGAATATATTTTTTGTATGTTATTATCTTTGCGTTTCCACATCTATATCAACAAAATTCTCAAAATAAAACCTCACAAAGGTACTGACTACTGCATATTACACAGTAGTTTTGCAACAAAAGTGAAAGTGGGCTAGTTCTTTCTATAAAGTAGGGTTAGGGATTGGCAAATAGAATTCGTGTTTAGGGTCAAGGTGAAAAAAAAAAAAATTGGGGGGGGCTAAGGTCAGAATTTAGGGTTAGGGTGTATGGCTGGGTATAGCGCAAGAAGACAATACAGAGTTTTCTCCTCCACTACATCTTTCCCCATGTTGCTATAAGAAACAGTGCATCTTTAATTCACTATGCCAGTTTGACCCCTACATGACCTTTATCATATTCTCTAGATGTAACTCTTCCCCAGGGGAGGGCGGCAAGAAATCCCAATTTCAGAACGTCGGCTTTGGTTTAACACATAACAGCAAATCTTGCGAAAATTCGATTTTTTATATGTTTGTCAGGAATTTTTCTTATTCAAAACCATTGGAGTTGAGAAGTCAATTCCTCCACTGGAAGGGGTTATTCTTATTTTTTTTTGTATTAACAAACGAATAGACAAAGTGTAAGTATTGTAAGTCATGGGAACACCATGACCGACCCACATCAAAACACCCAACTGGTTGTGTTTGCTTCCGTAGTGCTGTAATGTCTTTTGACTTTTTGGTGAATTGCTATAGGCCCTTGAACCTTCGATTATTAGTTTCTCGTCGCCCTACCGCGTTATTTTTTTGGGCCGCGTTTAGCGGTCGATATCTTAACAATAATCTTTTTTGAAAATTCTGTTCAAGCGTCACCTTTTATCCATATTGGAACTTTTGGTGGGAAACCCTGTCTCGGAAATCTCGGAAATGAGGTCTAAAGACTCTATAAGATTGTGACTGCTTTGGCAAATTTGTAGCTTTCAAGTAGATGTTCCCTGTACAATGTAATTGGGTTAGCAACTGGAAATGCGCCAATGAACGAACAAAAGTGGCATTAAGCGCTCGTAAACAGGTTTGAAATAATGAAATCCTGCAAATATGACTAATGAAATAGTGCCCTCATTATGGGCTGAAAAAAAATGCTACAGAAACCATAATTGAATTTCAAGGGCCTAATAATGAGCTTTGCCGCCACCCCGGCCTTCTCTCCCGTTCATTGTTACAGTTGAAGTGGCAATGAACTTTTTAAAAATGTGGGAAACTTCAACCAAAGTGCCAACTTTTACAAACAAATCACAGAAAGAGTGACTTCTTAGTCTTGCTCTGTCACTCTCACAAAGAGAAAATAATTGGCTAAACCAACCTACCCCAATGGCATCAGTTTGTATTTTCTCCTTACAGCATACATCACAGATCACCAAAATCAACCGCTAGACCTAAATCAATATGCAACATAAGTAAAAATGCACATAAGATTGTTTGCAGTGCTAGAAGAGCAGCAGGCAAACTACATACCAAAAGTGACAGGGTAGTACAGTGCACTATCACAAGCAACATAGTAAGGCGAGTTAAACTAATGGGGTTTAACAGAGGGCAACTGATGGCATTTTACAGCTTGAAGGCTGGTTGGACATGGTTAGCTTGTTAAGAGACAGCTCCACCTTCTATACCATGTATCAGAACAGCACATGGCTACAAAATTCCAAAAGGTTATTAGCACATACAACTATTGTGCCATTTCACACCACTCATTTACTGTGAACAGGGTGGTATAATTACAACACAACTACTCTATATCCTGTGCTTTAATTCTGTTAATGGAATAAGCACATATACAGTGTAGGTCAAAAGGTGAATTATTCAAAAGCAACTCTTTGTGCTCCCATGGCCTAAATGTTTACACCACTCATTTACTTTAACAGGGTTGTATAAATGGGTACATTATACCCTTCACACCTATGCTATTTCATGTGCCTTTAATATTTTCCATTAACGAATAAAGCACGGTAGCAGAGTAGGTGCAAAGGTATATTTAGTTTAACCTACGCTATGTCATGGGCTTTATTCCATTAAACAGAATAAAGCCACATGATATAGAGGAAGTGGCAAAAAGGGTAATTAATGCAAACAGCAATATTTTGGGTGCTACATTGTCGCAATGTTTGCATTTTCTGTGCTGTCATGAACATGTGCAAATTTAAACTATTGCACAGAAAACATTTTAGTGTCAATCCCGTGTGGGAATATACAGTCGCTGTCGAAATACTTCTTTTGTATGGGTGGGGTTATTGCTCCATTTGGGTACATAGTGCGTAACAAACGGAGTTTTTTGATAAACCCTGATTGGCTTTCATGAACCGCTCCTAGCAACAGGGCAAATTTGACCTCCTTTGCACTTGTTCAATCACACAGATTCCGCCCTTTCTACCCTTTCAAGATACGCCCATATCAAGCATCACAAGTATGTTGATGGGCGAGATAAAAGTGAAAATAGTAACACAAACAAGTCTGAGGTTGTTTGAGGCGAAACACACATTTCCCTGTTTTTACGTTTACCTGATATTGAAACAAGCAATTACATACCCGGGTTTATAAGACTTTCTGGTTGATAAAACAACTATGATTTCACCTGAACTCTAAGAACATTAAGTCCTCTGTTAAATAGTAGTCCAATCATAACTGTGGTGATATTAGTGGACATCACCGTACCAGTTGCCTGAACTTTAAGACTATATTTGCAAAACTTGCTTAGATCACAAACATAAATAAATGAATCTCAGCTGGCCCTCTAAAAGCTAACTTAACCCCTTGAGCACTACAACCTCCTTGCACACTGTAGTCTGTTTCACACAGCATTCTTGAATTGGCTTAATTACAATCATTTATTCATTTCAATAACCAATTGGAATGCAAGCTTTTCAGTATTTTCACTCTTGCCCTCACCAGCCCTATACCACCTTTCTTACGATGTTCCTGATTGGCTAAAAAGGTCACAAGTTCTTATATGAGAACCAATTGACACTCGGCAGGGAGTACACATTTGATTAACACTTTTGATCTCCAAAATGTCTTGGAAAAAAAATATAACTGTAAAATAAAATTGTTTTCCATCAGCAGAATACGACCACAACTTCTAGTTTGGAAACCAATTTTGTTTCTCACAATTTCAACAAATTCTGTTGTTGGCTAGTATATTCCGCACTCAACCTTCCTTTTCACAAAAATATATACTTTGTATCTTACATGGGGCAAATGCAAAACTTATGAAAGAACTTTTTAACACAAAGTTTTGTCCCATCCTTTGCCAGGCATTGAGTTCATTGCTTTCATTCAAACTGCATTAAAATCCAAGCTAGTTTCCTTGGTAACCAAACCAAGTTAGTTTCCCAGGTAAACCGAATCACAGGTTGATATGACCTTGGACCTTTAACGTGACTCTTTACAATGTTCTTGACGAAGTATCACTTAGCATGTGGTCGCATCCCAATCTAGTTTCCTTGGTACCAAACCATTTAGTTTCCAAAGGTAATTATGTACCATGGGTGGATTGAACCTTGACCTTTAACACCGCTGACAACATTACAATTCCTTGCGCTGTGTCACTTAGCATGTGGTCACCATTTTCCTGCTCCTTGTATTTGTTTGGCGTCCCGTGATGCTGGCTGCCGAGTTGAGGCGCCTACCTGTTTTTTTTTTTGTCCATTGATTTGATTGGTTGCGCTCAGACACGTCAGTTTGTTGCCCGATTTGGATTCTGGATGAGGACTACAGCAACCTCAAAATCCACGCAACTCCGCGTCTTGATTAATCTGAAACATAAAACAAGGATAATGAGACAAAAGATAACAAGATATAAGGAAAAAATATGGTTACAAACAGTTTGTATTAACCAATTTAGCCTCCAGAATAAGTTTTTAGCTTTTGAGCCTGGCTTGCAGTAATTTTCTGTGAACAAATTTACTGCTAAAAAAGTTCACTTGTAAAGCTAATTTAAAAACTTGATTTTGAAATAATTTATTAAAGTGCTTTTCCAGCCACTTGGGTACTCAGTACACCTTAAGAGAATTTAAAAAAAAAATAGGAACGGTTTATGGAAGGGAAGTCGTCTGATTTTTTAAAAAGGAGGCACCCGAGCAGCTGAGACAGAATCTTACAGACCATGCAAGGATGATAGAAACAAAGTGCAAGAGAAGCACTAAGGATCCCAACCATAGATTCAACCCGGAGTCTCAATGGTATATCATAAGTGAAGATTTCACCATAGTTATTATTGTTGTAATGGAAAGGAGCATCGACGGAGCACCTTAAAAATAGAAAATATGAAAACCCTCCTTTGGATATTATTGCTGGGTAAAAAGCCTATATATAAATAGGTCAATTACATATCTATCTGATGGTATTTGATTTTGTGAAGACAACCAAAAATTTCCTTGAATTTTGAGCCTCGCAGTCATATCACAATATCATTCACAGATGGTTTTTCATTGGTCATACAAGGAAGATACCAGTAGCTTCCCATATGCATTGCTACATTGGAAGTTTTTGGTCAGTTGTCTGTGATCTATAGAAAGAAACAACCTTCAAATTCAAGTTTGTGATCAGTACTGTCAATTTAGCCATGTTTCATCACTCACGACCCACATTAATACCTGTACAAAAACCCCATTGGAAGCATGCATTGTGGAAGCTACTGAAATCTTCCTCTTGGTCCATACTTCATAGGAAGGTTTTGACAATAAATACATAGGAGGTTTTGACAATATACATAGGAGGTGTTGACAATACACATAGGTTTGACAAGACAACAGTTTTGACAATGCATATATGAGGTTTTGACAATGCACATAGGGTGTTTTGACAATGCACCTATGAGGTTGGACAATGCACATAGGAAGTTTTGGACAATGCACATAGGAGGTTTTGACAATGTACATAGGAGGTTTTGACACTCGTCATCAAGTAATAAAATTACCATTTACAAAAAAGGACAGCATATACTGGACAAGGTTGCATACCAAGATTAGTCGTTGATATGGTCCAATGATGCCCTGACCGGGAGAGGTTGAGTTAATATACAACAATGTTTTTGCTGGAAATGATAGATTAGGGGTGTGGTAGAAAAATCTGCCGGGTTGCCACCTGGGCATCTGGGCATGTTTGAGAAATCCAAGATGGGCGTCGCATAAATGTAATTATATCTTCAACCCTATATTATCAACTATGGAGTTATATAATACATGATCCAATGAACAAGTACTTGGCACTTGTAACATTACGTCATACTTCAATTCAATTGGAACCAATCCTAATCATTTAAAAGATGCCTATAACAGCAAAAACCTGCGATAAAAAATAACCATGAAGTACTTAGATTATGTTGTTAGATACAAATAATTGTATCTATGATACTTTTAAAGTTGTAACTGACGTCAATCAATATGCAGCCAAAACGAATATCTTCAAAAACACTTGACACACAATTCTAAATATTACCCTCAAGTATAACTTTTGTGTCAATGAAACATTAGAATGTCCCTCTTATCATAACCAAGTGATACATTGTAATCCCGATGAATAAAATGTTCAAATTATAAATTGAGTGCATATATTGAAAAAATGTAATTCTTATGGTATTTTGAAAACTTTGCCACCATATTTGGTTTATTTCGGTTTTGGAGCCTTTAAAAACAAATTGAAATGGTATTTGTACATTGTAAGATCAAAAGATACATTTCTAATGTCATTGGCACATTGATTCGATTTTGAACGCTGTAATACTTATAAAATTTGTGTCAAGTATTTTTTTTGAAGATGTTCACGTTTTTGGCTGCCCCATATGACTGTCGCCATGTTACAATTTTAAAAGTATCAAAATATAATTGATATGTGTTTAATAACAAATCCTCCTATGTAGTTCAAGTCTATTTTAGCGCAGATATTTGCTGTAATAGGGCTAATATTTAAAATTATTGATTGGCTTCCTTTGGATTTGAAGTATGACTTAATGTGTGCCATACACTTGTTCATTGGATCATATAGTAGATCTAGGACTCCATAAGTTTGATAATATAGGTTGAATATTCATATCATTATGGCGACGCCAGCGTTGGAATTTCACTCAAAATGCCCAAGGATGCCCAGTGGCCCCCTGCATATTCTTATTCTACACCCCCTATTCTATCCTTTTCAGCAAAAAATTGCATATAACTCAACGTCGACGTCACATAAAGGTTCTATTTGTCACAACTATTCTATAAGCTCTCCCCAGTAGTTACTAGGGAATTAAATTCAGCTATGATCCCCAAATATAAAAACCCCCACGGAGTATGTTATGAGAAAAATTCTTGCAGCCATTTGACCATTCCATTTCAAGAGCTACCAACCAAAAGCTATAAGTTTTAACACAACATAGATCAATAGAAGCTAAGAATAACTACTTCACAATAAGGTAAAAGCGGTGCTATTTCTAAATGGCTGCTCTTGTAAAATCCTGCATTCAACAGAAAAAAATATTCTGAGTTGATTTAAAGCGAACACCGAAACTAAATTCAAAAAATGAGGCACTGATATAAAATGGAAAACTTACATATTTTCTAGTTAATTCCCACAAATATATTGACTGCCTTGAAGATCTTAATCATGACATCTATACCAATAGAATTACACCATTTGAAGAACCCTCATATTCCTGCTATTATATTTTACTGCCTAACCTCCCATGCACCTGAGCCTCCTGTGCATCTGAACCTCCTCGGTGCCTAAGCCTGCTGGGTGCCTATTAGTCCATTTTCTTTTTTACCTCTGTTCATGATGTCCTAACCTTTACGCGCAGCTTTTAAACGCATGCATCAAGAATGCCCGCCTTTGAGATGTGAAGCGGTTGACTAGTGCACCCACCAAATCTTGTTTGACGGTACTGCCACAATGTAGGGAAACGAGTACAAGCACAGTAATATAGATCTAATATATATTTCTCACTTGAATAAAATTTCTGTGTACATAAATAAAGTTTCTTAGTCTGAAAGAGGCCATTTGTAAGCAATTTCATATGCTCAAATACAGTAAAGTACAATATTAAATTTCAACAAATTGGTGGGTTTGTAAGTAATCCCTGCTTCAATAACAATACCCTTATTCAATTGAATTTGTCCAAAATGAAGTCATTAACTCAAATATTTTTCTCACAAGGCACCATTAGGAACAGGACATATTTTGGCCCCCAGTTTTGTACACCGCTCACATCTTTTGATTGTTCTTTTCCCCATTCTTTCCCATTCATCACCTTGCTAATCAAGTCGCCGACTAAATCACTGCACCACGCCCTGCACTTCCCAACGTTTAGTTTAGTGTCAGAAATATGCCACCAGCACATGAACCAGACAAAAATACAAGGCGAAACTCGTATTTACGCGAAGTGTAAAATATGTCCCCGCCGCATGATAATCGAGATCACTAAAACTGCACCAGTCACCCTAATAATTTTGGCCATCACCTAGTTTGCCAAAAGAACTTGAAAAAAAATGTTACTCAAAAAATTGCTCACGAAATCTTGAAATTCATCATGCAAAATCCCTGACAAATTCACTAATTTTAGTAAAATATGATATGTCCTTCAATTTTGGCAACACTATTTTTTTGAAAAACTCATGTACCACATTTTTAAATTTGGGCCTTACGGGTCTGGAACTCGCAAAAACAATGGGATTTTTAACGTATTTCAACATTTTCCAAGATTGTAAACGGCTGGCACCCCAAAGAAATGCCCCCCTGTAACAGCCGGAAAAAAAATTGCCAAATCTAATCAGTTGAGAACTCCTCAGCCGCCTTCCGTCCACCAAGTTACATCATTATACGCCTTACAGAACTCCAGAAAACTTGTACACCAAGCCTTGCGGGAAAAATTCATAAATTATGCAAATAATTCTTATTTAGCATATTTTACACACAACCCCAAATCTAATCAGGGTTGAGAACTCAGCAACCTTCTTCTTTCCACCAAGTTACATCATCGTGCCCTCACGGAACTCCGATAAATTGTCACCCAATGTTACAGACATTCTCTGTGCAATATTGACCACTTTCCCTCCCGTTGACCTTTTTTCCCTACCCCCATGACAGACCCCGGGGAGGACCCCTGGGGGAAAATGAATTAACATGGTGATTAGGGGTAGATCCCCTCCTACATATCCAAAGTTTGGCTTCTCTAGCTCATCCAGAAAAAGATAGGCCAAATGTTCCAGGTTTAACATTTTTATCACGGACATACATACGGACGTACATACTGACGGACATACTGAACGACATCTACGGACGACCTCCGGACGGACACCGGCGGACACGACGGACATACGGACATACGGAGTCCCATTTTATAGTCCCCTCCGACTGTCGTTCGAGCGGGGACATTCCAAAAACAACGCAGGGCGGGCGAGGCACGACGGCCTTGGTTTTTCCAACTGAATTCAGGCAATTCCATAGAAATAGACCGAGAATCCGACGCCGTATTCTTTCCTGTACACGCTCTGTCACACATGGGGAAAAATTGAGGGTCTTCGTGTTCGTGTCGATGCACGCGAAAAACAACGAATGTAAGACGCGTTTATTTCTGAGCGTTTGGTGGCCGCATCAGGATATACGCTCCCTTCGCATTTTTCTAATCTCGTATATCGGCAATCAGACAATGCAATTTTTTGGTTTTTTTTTCTCCCACGGGGTTGCATCGATATCTCTGGGATTTTGCTGGCCTATGCCCCTGAAATGAAGTCAAACAAATAAAAAAGCTGAAGTAGTTTTAGGTGTTATCAATCAATTCAAGAAAGCGAATTGGGATAATTATATTTTCATTCATTCATTCATTCTTCCTAAGTGCTTTAGTATATGTACTATAGGTTTCAGCAGCCTTTAAAAAATTAAACTTTTTCATTGCATTTCAGATCTTATTGTTTTTTCGTCCCAAAGAATCTGAAACTCATCTTTTCTTTCTTCTTCTTATTTTCCTTTTTTTTTCTTTTTTTCCGTTCTTCTTTTTTCTTTTTCCTTTTCTTTTCTTTCTTTCTTATCTTTTTCCTTTCTTTTTTCTTTTTTATTCTTCTTTCTCTTTTAATTAATTCTTTCCTTTTTTCTTTCTCTTTCACTTCTTTCTTTCACACATCATCTTTCTTTCTTCTTTCTCACGTTTCACATTTTTTTCTTTCTTGCGGCTTCTTTTTTTTTTTTCTTCACTCTATATTTTTTTCTTTCTCTTTGCTCTTTATATATTATTTTCTATTTCTTTTATTTTTTTTTTATTCTTCTGTATTATTTGTGCTTTGGTAATAAAACAAAATACAGAACATAATGCTAAATTTTATTGATGTTTACATGCCTCAAAATCACAATCTGAAGTGAATCGGTCCGTCAACGCCGTCCTAATAAAATTATTAGTTTGGCGATTTAGAAATAACTGAATCAGTACAAATTGAGAAAATCCGTACCCGAAAAAATCTCCTGTCCATATAACGGTGATTATACGGCTTCTGTGTAGTGGCGCCGGTCGCTCTTTCGGGTTTGTTTGACGCAAATATCGCGTAACCTTTGTTTCGTCTTTAATGTAGGCGCACGATCGCTATATGAAAAAATATTGCGCATACTAGAGCGAATATTTACGAATCCCTTCCCGAACATACTCGACGACCCCCAATTTTTTGCCCATAGCTGCCAAATGGGGCAGCGTCTGTTTCTTTCTCCTGTCTATTATTCTCATGGGAAATTCTCAAGTCACAGACAGCTATTCCAATTCACTACAAAACCGCTAAAAAAAACATTTCGCAATCGATTATTGAGCTGAGAAATGTATGGGTTAATTCCCATTTTCCGCTACTTTAGAATAGAAAAAAGTAAAGTGGGATTACTACCTCTTTGTTGTTTTAACATTCTAGAAAAAAATACAAATTGTTTCTGAGTGAATATTCCTGTCCAAACTTTGCCCTGGAATGACTCATTTATATGGTATCTTTGGCCGAGGCATCAGCAAAATGTCATGAATTAGCTAATCAAAGTAAATTGTGGAATGTTTGGCTTCAACTCAATTAGTAGTTGTCCTCTGCTTTATTCTTAAAACAGATGAGATTTTTACTAAGCAATTTCATTGGTTCCTAGCCGTTTGATATGATCCGATACATACAGTTCAGTGCCTCATTGTAATAATGCTGTCACCCCGGTGATATGAAATGATAGATACACATCAGAAGGCCTAAAATGTACTTTTATTCTCTAAATAAATCATAAAAAAGTGAAATTATGTGAGCTCCCCTCGCTTAGACTGCAAAATGTCATAATGGCCATATGTCCTGAACTGGTACAAAAAATGTTACACGCTGCAAACAAATGACAAAAAGGCACCAATATTTATTACTCTCAACACACTTTTATTCCTTTCCTTACAAGCTAAACTGTATTAAGTATACATTTTTGAAATCTTAAACAAGGATGGGTCAGATAGGGCCACAAAGAGACAAAAATTCAGGTTGGGTAAAAATTCCTCTCGGGTGTACATAGAAAAATTTACATATTTTGTCATTAATATACCTTGGTCAATTTTTTTCCAAAACTGTTCAGGTCAAAACAAGTTGTGATTTTGAAAGGAGTATGACAAAAGGCCCTCCAAAAATAATAAGGAGATAACTAATGTTTTGTTCTGTTTTGAACATCGGTTGGTCAAATTCACATCCACTTATATTTTTGACTCAAAAAGGTCATTTTGAAGATTACGTTCCTTTATTCAATATTAATCCTATATTTCTTTTCTTCAAGAGAAGTACATAGGATATGGGTTTTCTGTCCAAAGTTATGATAAATCGTAAGATACAGGGTGATTCCGATTTCTATTATACAGGTTGATCCCATGTATTATAAAGGGGCAATATGCAATATTTAAAGTCACCCTGTATTTAACATTTTGAGCAAGATGACAAACCTATAACACAACAGTGTACAAGGGGCCTGTAATACTAATGAAATTTGTTATTCCATAGCTACTAGACCTGTTTGAACCATTTAACAAACTTCATACTGAAACTGCAAAAATAACACAATTGTGCTATTGAGCACATGTATTCTTCAAGGTCTTGAACCTTGTACAAGTGTATTGTTTCATGAATCTCTCTATTCCTAATACAATTAAATCATGCTTTATGTTGATACCTACTTTAATTTCACCCTTTCTTGTTTTTGACTGACTACTCATAAATGTCTCCAACTCATGTGACTCCATACCATACAGGTCGCACCCAAATGCCACAATTTTGGTTGAGGATGATGTTGGTCATGAAATTAAATTATTAATGCTTCATTAGGCTAATTACCTTTATATAAGGGATACCAATGTGTGATTAAAAGAAGAGAATTATAAAGATAATTAAAATCAAGTTAATCCAAGTTTCTACCTCGTTTTTGGAATATATTTTAGCACAGAACAGCCGAACATTCCCCAAAAGTGATCAAATTTGTACCTAATTAACACTCAATTACTAATTAATTAGCATTAATGGACTAACCTTGGTTTGGTGAATCATGGAGTGTAGATATATCGTCTAGAGGTTTCACTTATCTATCGTATTTAAATTTATAGGCGACGCGTTTTCACCCGTTTTGTGTGTAATGTCTATGGCTCCCCCCCCGCCGTATCCCCCGTTACCTAGCTGAAGATTTTCGACCGTAACTCTCATAATACTAATCCAATAGGGCTGAAAATGGTTTTATCTTAAAGAGCAGGCTTCTATCAATAAATAGACATCAAATTCTTTGAACAGAGTCAAATAGTTTAAGAATTAAATGGAATCAAACTGAAAAAAAAGTTGGAGTGTAACAGATCCCCCATTTTAGTGTACCCAGTTCATGACATACGGCCATATGCTATTTTTAGATGCAATGGTACCCAATGAAGATTCAGATTTTCAAACTAGTAATTTTGAGAATTATCTTCTTGCATTGTATTGAAGGTTCTACTCAGAGGGTGTATTGAGTCAATCCCACAATGCACCAGTTTTGGGAAATTACACCTCAATAAAGTCATGTGATCCCACAAAAATCCTATTCTTAACACATAAAAACACTGACTTTTACACTCATTTTAGCCTACAAAGCATTAGTACTTTATTTTTAGCATGATCAATGATATGTCTTTTTTGTTCTTTGATCTTCTTGAACACTTTTTATCCCTAAGTACTGACATGTGTTTTGTACAGTACAATATAGGCACATTGCAATGCATTATGGGATCAGTTCGAATCACCCTCTGGGTTCTACTCTTGTCAATACCAATGTCTTACTTAAAGGATGTTGACCCCTTTAAGACAGACACTAGAATTGGCTTCTATCTGTATTTAAGACATTAGACTTTCAGATGTAATTAACAAGATTGTTGCGATACATTTCCTCTTTGGAACAACAAATTACACCAGGACTATTTATAATTGCTTTCAAAATCCTTATGCCAAATGTTATGAGTGCAAAATAAAGTCACCAATTCGCTGTAGAAGTGCAATGTAATAGGATTTGTTTCCCCAGTAATCGGTCCAAACAAATCACAGAGCACAGGACACATGCACAATGAAACATTTCTGCTGTTTGAGGTTTGAATTCCCCACGCTATAAGCCCTGTGATTTGTTTGGACCGATTGCTGGTGCAACAAATCCTATTACGTGGTACTTCTATTGTGAATTGCAAAGCTTTATTTATCACTCAAGTATTGTCTGTAAGACTCATTTACAATGGGCTAAAAATCAAAGTAATACACCTTCTTTTGGTAATATTTCTAGAAGTGAACTTCACTGATAAATTTCTTTTGTAACCTCAATTAGGTCTAGTTATAGGATAAGGATTCATTTCCATTGCATCATTATTATTATACCTCCTCTTATATATATTATTAATTTAAACAACAAGAATTATGCGGTGCATATTTAAGATGGCCCCCCACAACTGTGATAAATTTAATCACATTTTATTGAAATATGCAATAAGCTCATTAATATTGAAATGCCCAAAGAGTATACAGCACATGACCTTGTCACATTCTACCACCGCGCCATGTTAGAAGTTCATTGACTAATCGATTTAGTCTGTAGAGCGGATTAATAAATTAATAATAATATGCAAATGAGCGCATTAATATTCATAACCTGTCCAAAAGTATACAGCACATGATGTCATCATGTTCTATCACC
>JAMKCH010085042.1:0-135577 GCA_023653785.1 Ophioderma brevispina
GCCAGATATCAGCTCTGAGCCATCCCCCCAATCAAAGTGTTTGTTATGGACAGTCTTGGGGCTGTGATTAACAAAATTCCACAAAGGTCTATGTGAATGACGTTACCATAAGAACAATCAAATTCCCAAAATTATGAGCATCCAATGAGTGTGGACATTCTTTGTGCGTGATTGTTGCTGTGTGTTAATTTGCGCGAGATATCGTTAACCAACTGAAGTCCACAACTGCAATAAAGAGTGTTGAAGGAGCAGTCCAGAACAATCCTACAATGAGTACTCAAAGACACCCCCTCTTCCAAATTTAATAAAATCATATTATACCAGATTGCCAGGATCGGGGCGGGATCCAGCAATTTCGAAAAACTCAAAATTACCGGGAGGAATGAAGACTGAAACTTGTCAAATGGGTGTGCTGATTTGCGAGGTTTTGCCAGAATTTACCGCGGAGACGCATGCCGCCCCCTCACCTCCTCCCTAGATCCGCGCCTGAGGATGCGGACTCACAGTTTCACCCCTATAACATGTGCCCTTGCAGAGATGAACCCCTTTACACTCATTGTGATTCGCCAATGACAAAGAGAAATGTCTGGCAAGCAGTCCATACTTAATGGGATAAATGCTCATCGAGTCAGTATTGATTGATGCCATGTAAGTGCATCAGAAATGAAGCACTCTGATAAAATGGAAAAAAATTGTGTCCAGACGACCTTACTCATGGAAGATTCCAGCTTAACTAGAATGGCCTTCATTTCAATCTTGTGGTTCAGTGATGGAATGCCTACGCTAAATTGCACTGTAATTTATATGCGACAACTTGAGAGAAATTGTCAAACTTTTCACAGGGAGAGTTGATAAGAAGGTCAAGAGGTCGAATGGCTATTTGCTTTCCTACCAGTTTGTCCTTTGAAAGAAATACCAGACTCCCCTGCTCAGTCTCATTTTTGATTAATACATTCCCATATCCAACAAAGGTACAAGGTGATGACTGGACTTCCCCAAACATTAAATAGACATTATTGCCCACTTAAGGTTGGATCATCGGATACGGCTTCATGCCCGATCCTCGTTGAAATTTCATGCAAAGTTGGTATTGGTGAAAGAAACATCTGTGCCAAATTTTAATTTTTTCCAAAAAGGAATTTTGGAGATAGGGATTTGAAAATGCATTATGTGACCTGAGGTAAAAGTAATGAGAACAGCATGATAAAGGACCATGGCAAAATACATGCACCCTTTTAAAAATGTACCCACACATGCTCCAACATTAATTTGGATTAATATTCAAATTCCAAAATTATTCATACCTCAATATCACAGTCTCCAGTTCAAATAATATACACAAAAAATATACAACAATATTCCATCGCGGTCTGGTTAGGACCAGGCGACTTGAAAATGTACCTGAATCAAATACCCCTGGTTCCCCATATATCTGGATTCTGTTTCATGACTTAAATGTAGAGGGAAAGACAAAGCATGGGTTGCTGCAATAAACTCCACAGGATCTGGAAATCCTCACTAGATCAAAGGACTAAAATCAGATTCTTCAAGCCTGTGTGGAAAAGTCTTCTGTGTATGGTTCAAGAAACTTGGACCAATCGGCAGAAATGGATATCGTATTATAAACGGGTGATACACTCAACTTTTACGAGAGTGCTCAACATCGTTGGAAGGATTTCATATTCCAAACCATCACGGTATACGGTGAGATCCTCCAAATCTTAACAATCAGGACCGCCGGTTATTGTTTGCCTGGAACATGCATCCTTCCCCACCATTCAACCTCTGCTTCTTTCCTGCCTTCCCTTTCTCCTCACCGCACCACCGACCAAAAACCCATCTCCCATTTGTTTTTATGGGCTCCTCCGGTTGGGAAATCAAGGCAGAAGAAGAAGTCTTCAGTCAGGACACCATCAAGCGCGGATCTCAATTAGATCTACAAGAGATCCAGTATATCATGCATGACAAGGGAACTGGTTCGAACATGTAGCCAGTGCTTCTTCCATTCCATCCACGGATGACCGATGATGATGTAAATATAATAAATCAATAAACTAAAGAAAACGCACAAATGCTAAATCAAAACAATGGTTTGATTACCCCAAATTTGAGAAAATAAACCTTAAAATTGTGATTTGGTTTATATCCTCTATATTGTATGATTAGTGGCAAATTTTTTATAATATCAATTAAATATATTTAAGAACCAGCCCAAAACATTCCATGCATGCTCACATCCCAAAGAAAGAAGTCGTGTCAACATAGCCGTGTTGTTGTTGTAACCATTGTAATGCTAAATAGCAGGTGTGTAAATGTGGTTGGAGGTACACGCAAGAGGTGACTGCCCCACCTAAATGTGAGGAAAATCCTGCCATGGGACAGTTAAAAAAAACAACAGTTGCGAGGGTATGTCATGAAAGGACAAAACACTGAACTGATCAAGACTTAGAAGAATTAAATGTATTCCCAATTTACCATGTCTGATTCAAGCATGCAGCCCCATGTAAACGAAACAATCAAGTGTATATAAAAACACAGTGATCGACTCTGGGACAGCACAAAAATTGATGAGCCTCAGCACCTACAAAAGACGCAAGGACAGACCAGTCTGCTTCAGGACAGTGATTCTAAGCCCTCTATGGTCTATGGCCGTACAGAACCATTGCAAATAGCTGGGACTTTTGCATTCAGAACTTCACATAAGGACAAAAATGAATGACAAAGTGGTTTGTTGGTATTAAAGCGGCACTGTATCATTTGATAGAGCCAAGGCACTATCTAGTAGGGTTGATGGAGTGAGTTTCCGTATACTTGACCGCATCTGGCACCTTTTCTGACCGACTAGGAATTCAGAAACCAAACGGATAAAAAGGTGGCTATATTCCATGACGGGTTCCGAATTCATAAGTGTGTGTCAGAAAAGTGTGTCCCCTTGATGAGGGGACATTCAGAGCTATTCAGCCGGGAATGAATGCTAACAACATACTCCCATTAAGTTCTTAGAAAGATCTCTTCTGGGAATCTTCCACAACTATGTTGGCTACACATTGGCTCATGCTAACTTTCATAAGAAAAGGTGTCGAAAAGAGATTATTCAAGCAGTTTCTCAATTCCCAAATAACATTACTGGTGCAAGGACAATTACCCAATTGTTTGGGGATGATTCAAGTTGAAAATTAACAGCCTCTTCCGGTGGGTGGGCCCCGGGGATTTGGTGCCTGCCCCTGGGTCCCTCGTCAGCATCCGCTTCCTCTTCTTCCCTGGGAGGCCTGTATTAAGGCTGTTAAGACCCCAATTTTCAGCATCGCCGTCAATCCAAAGACCCCCATATATTTAGAAAATGTCCCTCAGGACTCCATATATTTGAAAAAAATTCTACCACTATCACCAAAAGACCCCTATGGTGAGGTTAAATTTTTGCAAAATTGCACACAAAGACCCATCTTTGGAAAATTTAGCAAATTGTCACCCAAAACAATATTTTGGGGCATTTTGGCCAAATTCAACCACAGACCCTATTTTTGGAGTCCTCTTGTCACCGAAAACCCCTGGGTTTGGGAAGCGCCGCCTACACCCAGGGAATTAGAGGACAACCATGCAAAACAGTATAAGGATTGTTGGTAACAAAGCCATGTCATGAAAAATGTGGCTCTGGTGGGGAACCACTTAACACTATATGGCATACACCCCCAAATTGTAGTTAAAGGGGCGGCATTTTGTGAAAAATTTCTGGGCTTCTTTTTGCTCCGAAAATTGATATATTTAGGTTGGAAATTACTTCAAATTAAAAGTGAATCACAGATTGTGTTTTTGCAAAAATTGTTATGGTTACGGAATGGAAGAAGAGCAAGAGGACTCTCACCAGAGGTTATCAGGGATTGAACATGGCGTGGTTACCGGGAATGGAAGAAGAGCAAGAGGACTCTCCAACATCGTTTCAGGGAAACCTGCTTGGTTACCAGGTAATTGAAGAGCGAGGACTCTCCAACAGGTTATCAGGGATGCAACTGCGTGGTTACCCGGACTGGAAGAAGACAAGAGCTTTCACAAGAAGGTTATCAGGATTAACCTGCGTGGTTACCCCGGGGAGAGGGAAGGAAGAAGAGCAGAAGGACTCTTCACCAGAGGTTATCAGGGATGAACCTGCGTGGTTACCGGGAAGGGAAGAAGAGCAAGAGGACCCCAACAGAGGTTATCAGAGGATGACCTTCTTGGTTACCGGGAAGGGAAATAAGAGCAGAGTAACTCTTCACCAGAGTTATCATGGATAACCTGCGTAGGTTACCGAGAAGTATAAGAGCAGATTACTCTTCACCAGAGGTTATCGGATTAACCTGCGTGTTACCGGGAATGGAAGAAGAGCAAAGGACTCTCCAACAGAGTTTATCGGGGATGAACCTGCTGGTTTACCTTACCGTGAATGGAAAGAATAGCAATAGGACTCTTCACAGAGTTTCTTGGATGATCTTCGTGGTTACTCGGGGATGGGAAGAAGAGCAAGAGGCGGCGATTTTTTTTGTTAAACATGAGACACAATTTTTGGGGTCGTGTTTGAAGCCTTCTCGCGGCGCCCTGTTCATGTCACCTCACCTGTTGTGGCTAACTCTTCACAACTTAAGTCCAAACTCTTGTTTTTACAAACAGTCACAATGAACATCTTGAAGACCCAGCCTACCCTCAATTCAGTGGCTGATCTCCTCCCAGAGGAACTTTCCTTATGGCAAGCACCAAAGTCTGTATCCTGCAGAGGAACGTTGAGGGTCTATACCATGCTAAGAGTGACAATCATCTACAGCTCTCACGGGAGAACGGAGTGAATATCATCCTCCTCCAAGAAACTCACTGCGAATTTGAAGAGAGCTGCAAATCAAAGGTTTGACCGATTTGGTCATTCCGCACCAAACAGCTGGGTAGCTTCTAGGTGAAGCAGGCATACAAGTGAGATCAACCCTGCAATCTTCCAATGAATTCCGCCGATTACCAGTGGATACCATTTGAAGCAATGGGAACCCCCTTTACCAACATATAATTTAGCGCCACCAGCCGCGGCAGACTCAACTCCTTCCAGTAGTTCAGCGGAGCTCCTTCGTCTGCGGAGATTTAATCGGTAGAAATCAGCATGGGGATACTCCAAAATTGACAAAGAATGGCAAAAGCGGGCTCTTGAATGGATGAAGCCAAGACCTCCAACTGCCATGTTTGATAGTAAGGAGAAAATACTTCTATTTCAAAAGCAGTCATGGGACATGGACCTGTCCCGACTGTAAAACAGATCACCAGCCCGACAACGATCCCGCTGCTCAGAACGGTCCTCCCTAGTTTTCCTAGATCAGGTCATTGCCCTAGCCTGGTCACCAGTGACATCAAGGTCAACGTCGCCAGCCTCTACAGAAAGAGATGGAATATCAGGAAAGCACAAATGCGTCCACGTTCAACAACTTTACCAAGGCGAACTGTCATCTCGTGCCAGACCGGCTTAATCTAACCATCAACGATGCATTATTCTGATTCTGCTCATGCTCACCAAGCAGCTAAAACTCCATTCCAGAGGCAGAAGGAATCCCTACACCCCCTGTGGGACAAGGAATGCGGACGAGTTATACAAAGTGTAGTGCAATACCAACTGCGATACTGAGGAGAATAGCAAAGGGCAACAAGCTACTGGATCTGCTTGGCAAACGAGACGCACCAGATGAGAGGAGGAGATATCCAATATCAACTTTACCCATCAAGCCGAAAGGCCTGGACATGAATACCATCAACACAGCTCCTCACGCTGGGCGTAGCTGCCAGCTAAGCAGTGTCTGTCCTCTGGTTTTTTTGTTGGCAAACTCCATCGCTTCAGTACTTGTCAGTTACAAGGAAAGTGGCAAGACCCACACTCCACAGGGCGAAAAAGCCCCACTCTAGTGCTGTTAATGCAGAGATTAACCCTTCTACAAACCTCTCCACGTCAGCCCTATGTCCCAACCATTCACCTACGCTGAGATCACCGAAGCAATTAAAGTTCTCAAGAATGGAAAGTCTGGCTAATGCACAACATTCCATAAGATTCTTGGAGAATATGGCACCCGAAGCTGTGCGATGGCTCCAACTCTTCCTTTCTAATTGTCTGGGAACGTCAACTATTCCCTCAGATGGCAGCACGTCAAAGGTTCATTGCAATCTGGAGCCCCCGAAACGCAAATGAGCCCAAGAGTTACAGACCCATCTCGCTACTATCTCACTTATAGCTGATTGAGCGACTGATACTCGGCAAGGAATCAATGCTACGGTCGAGGCAAATTACCCCGCACCCAAGCTGGATGCGAAGAGGTAAGGTAAATCAACAATTGACAGATAGAAAGAATAGTTAATGAATCGAGACAGCCTTCAAGAAGAAGCAAGAAGTTTGGAGCAGTCTTCATAGAACAGACTGCTGCGGACGATACAGTCTGGCATCGACGTCTCTACCTCAAGCTACTCAAAATCTCATGAGTCAAAAGCTTTGGTCAAGTCAGTATTGCTGCTCATCCAAGAAAGAATTTCGTCCTGGAGACATCGAATGGGCAACGCAGATCGTAGAAAAGCGCAAACTTCGGAATGGTGCCACAGGTTCTGTCCTGGCAACCAGTCTCTTCAACATCTACGTCTCAGATATTGCCAAAGGGCGATTGTTCGCAGTATCTACGCAGAAGACACGGCACTTGGAATGGTGCTTCCTTTGAGTTCTTAGAAACAGTGGTGCACAAAGACCTAATCACTGTAAAGCCAAGTCTTCCACGAGGGCAACTTGAAACTCAGCAAACCCAAGATTGTCAGCTCTGTTTTCCACCTTGAAATCGATGAGCCAAAAGCGGACTTAACATCACTCAAGATGGAGAAAATCTGTCACATGACCCAACACCGAAGTACGTACCTTGGCGTCACAAGGGACCGCGCCTATTTCAATCAAAACACCAAGGCAGCGCTGCCAAGATCGTCCCGTGTTCAACCTCCTCAGAAGGCTTGCAGGAAAATGGATGGATGGGGTGATCTTTTGACACCTTACACACATCAACTGTTGCTCTGGCATACTCCACTCTGAATAAGCTGCACCAGTTTGGAGTCACAGTGTACATCACACAAGATTGATGTCGGTCTGAATGATGTAATTGAGACTTGTTTGTGGTTGCCTTTTGGAGACGTGTGTAGAATATCTTCCAATTCTGCCTGCCATAGATCCTGCCAAAACCTTAGGAGGAAACCTTCAGGACGATCAAGCTCGCCAGCAAATGTGATGAACCTGGTTTAGCCTAATCCCCAACCAACACCCTTTGAGGGGTCAGAGGAAATCCAGAATCGCTTTGCTACCAATCCATGACACTGCAGCACAGTATCCTTAGCGATCATCCTAAATCAATGACAGATGGTAGGAGCAATGGTCATCCTCTACCTTTGAACCTACAAGCAGAGTTGTGTACAGCCCATATAGCAAGCCCAAGGATGTGAACCCTTGATAGGAAAGCATGGGTCAACCTCAACAGAATCAGAAAACTGGCGTTGGTCGTACAAAAGAATTCCTTAACAAGATCGGAGTAGAACTTTCACCAAACTGCACGATTGTGGAAGAGCCACAACCCTTAGCCAAGCATAGATGACTGTGAGGTCTACAAGTAACAAGAGGAATTCGGCCTGATCACCTGGATGATGAAACTAATCAGCTGTTTAATTAAAAGATGGATCTTCCACTGTGTTTGGACTTGCCCGCCGACACGATACCGAACGAACGAGACACAATTGAATTGGGAGGAAAACAATTGCATTGCAATGTGATTGTCATGTCAGTTTTGCTTTGTGTTGTGTGTACAAGTGTGTTTGGTCCAGGTGTGTGTGTGTGTGTGTGTGTTGTGGGCTGTCATGCAAATGCCATGTATGTTAGAGGGGATGTACTCTCTGATAGATGCCATGTATGGGTCAGAGGTCGGGATTGCAGTTGTACTAGTAGCAGTGGAAACCTTCTATAGTCTGAGTCGATGGTAGAATCACTTGGAGGGGATGTGTGACTTAAAACTAAAAAGGCGTATTAACAGCTGAAATAATGACAACTTTGTTCACAGAATAAGATGCGTTAACCCAAAAAAAATTTACATGAACCTTTTTGATCGATATGTAAAGCTTCATACCAGATTCAATTGAATACTTACGTACGTCCGAGACACGCTATCGACTCCTTTGTTTGAGGCAATCAAAGAAAGGCTAAAAGTGTCATGAATATTGCGGATGGGTGGGAACCTATTTAATGAGGATTAGGCTACTTAAATATTGTAGTTTGTTTGAGTAACCAAAACTCTCAGTCTTAGATATTGACTGGAAATATGTGCAAACATTTTCTTTATGGAAAAGAGGAATAAATGTAAACAAGTGTACACGAGATTCAACACCGGCAATTTTTAATATTCTAGTGACGAATTGCTTCTTGAACTATTTTCTTCGTGAAAAAAAGGACATTTTTAATTATGGCTTAATCTGATCTGACTGTCCCATTACAAATTTCTATGAATAGTGGGTAAAGTAGAACCCTCTCAGAACGAAGGGAATCGTCGACAACCCAAAAAACGTTCAATGAAATGACAGAATAAAAAAATCCTAGATAATAAGAAGATGTTACCTTTTGATCACAATGCAAATGGACTAACCAACCATCCACCTCAACTTGCAAGCTCAGCAGAGGACAAGGTCTATAAAGGCAAAAACCGAAAACCGTTAATTACAGCACCCAGACCGAAACCTCACTTGGTGAGAGGGCAAACCCTTACCCAAGGCAGATGAGAGGTCGGAGTGTATGATCAATTAATTCAGATTACAAGAAAATGTATTTAATTGCTTTGGAGGTGGTAACATTATGTTTAATATATCAAAATTTGGTATCCAAAGAAAAATAAATTACAATGTTCTGTTGACCGTATTGAGAGGGTTGAGAAAAGGAAATCCCTTCCAATTTTCAAAAGGAATGCAGAGCTAGATTTTTCTATTAAAAAGTACCACATTATTTTCGACTCAACACTGCCACATATTTGAACTGCAGAAAAGTAAGGAACACCCATATCACTCAGGGATTGCCATATTCAACAATTCACCATGATGTTTACAGGGGGGAAGGCAAAATGACATGATATGTCTCTTTGGAAGTGTGGTGGCTCTGAAAAAGCGCTGTTTGGTGCTTGGGCAATTGTAAAACTCGCAATATGCTGTTCGCCCTTATGGATGCGGGTATGCAGCTGAATGTCTTGGCATGATGGTAACTTTGGCATGATGGCGCAACAAGTTGGTGTCTTCGAAAAGGCCGACGGTAGGCTTCCCTAGCTTCCAGAGCTTTGGAAGCGGAGTCGGTCTTCTTCTTAAAGTCTTGGGCGATTTCACGAACTACAGTTCAATAAATACTAAATTCCTTGAACCAACAAATGTTTTGTATTTAATACATCTCTACAACTCAGTCTCCTGAGGTAATGTAACATCCAGGGGATTTAGGAATTGACAGAATCTACAGAGCTGGTGCAATTGCCAGCAATTGGCACTTGTACCAGATGAAAATACTAACGTGGAAAAGAGACCACCGCAGCAAATTAGTGATGACCAGATCCATATCCACCCAATCAGGTCAGAACCCAGAGTCACCCATTGCGGCCTACAGAGCATGTTAATGAAGATACAGGATTTTCTTCCAAACCTACTGATGCTAGGAGAGAAAACTACTACCCTAGTAAATCCTCATGTTTGGAGCGTTACTGAACATATGATGAGATTCACGCTCTAAACCAGAGAACATCGGGAGAAGGCAGGAATAGACGAGAAGAAACGAATATGACGCACGCATCTCTCAGAATAGTGACGCGGTTGGCCATCTTGTCTACTACCTGGACAGTACGCGAAAGAAGGGAAGAGCCCCAAACTAAACCGTACAAAATGGGTCAGGCCTTGAGATTAACTGCCAAGTTATAGCGACCTACTATTCAGATATGCGCTACGTACAGGGTCACGCAAAATTTTGTAACCACAACCGCCTCAGGAGACTACCAAAGTGAAGAAGAAGTGCCACCATGGATCACTAAACTACAGAAATCTTGTCGACAGGAGAGATCTACCAAAACAAAAACAAACCAAAAGGTTACCACCACGCCCACCAAATCACTGGCAACAGCAATAACCTCAACATAATGGAGAGTCAAAGAAAAAAAAACTTCACCAAGATATGGACCCTAATGTACCTGACTCCAAACAAGAGATAACAGAAATAGGAGACCGATGATCACGGAGAACATCATTGACTTGGGAAATAATGCGACTATAAGAGTAGGAAAGTGAAATTGCTAAGAGTTCAATTATCTGCCAATACTGTCGACCAAAAGATTAAAGGTGAATTCCCAGCACCAGATGCATGTGTTTGTGTGAAAGTCCTGTGGACAGGATGGGGATATGAAGAACAGCTATATGCATATATGGGAAAGAAATGTAGAACTGTATTCAAGTAAATGGAGGAGCTCAGAGTCAGAGCACTGGATTTATCCGGAGGTCGCGTGGTTCGATTCCCGCCAATTATTTGGACCTTAACACAAAAGAATAAATGTTACAAGTGTGTAACATATGTTGAAGCCTAGCACATGGGACCGTCAACTATAATCAGAGATGGGAATGTTACAATAAGAGACCTGTGGTCGTGGATGTCCAGGATTTTTTTTTTTTAACTGTCTGTGTAATGGGAAACTAAGGAAAAGAAGAAATAAAAAAGAAGTTGCAGAAAGTTGACACAGTATATATGGGAACCCGACAGAGAATTAATATCAGTGTCCAAGTATATTCAACCTCTTAGTCCTATTAATAGGACATTCGACGATCACTCTTTTTATATTAGCACTGGCATTATCGAACAGTGATTATAATGTCCTAGGTACGTTGTATAAAGAGTGACATAGGTATTCTAAAGGAACACAAACTTTTGCAAGGTTTACAAAAGAGACAAAATACCCAACCCCCCAAAATACGCACTCAACATGCAGCATTCATGTGAATTTGCAATGCTCACATTACTGTACATACATTTGTTTTGCAATTTGATTATCACAGGAAATAGGAGGAACGATTCTCGACCAGCAGACTTGAGCCAGAAAGAAACGGAAATATGAAATTACGAGGTTAAAGGTCGTATTGGTCGTACACGTGGGAGCGTATTTAAAAACAAAGGACAGGAGGGGCTTTTGGTATGATGAAAACTTCGGTTTTCTGCATGAACGAAATTGAAATGGGAGTTTTGAATAACAGAACAGCCAACCAATTGTCATATTCCACCACAAATGATGCACATCTTATTATATTTATGAATTAAGTATAGAGTGTCGCCTTCAATAAATAAAAAATCCTGTAGTTTGATATATTCTCATGAGGCATTATGTTAATGTCAAGAGTCGGACCAAAAAAACACCTGACATTTCAAATGAACACACCGGATCAAAAGGTCATGGTCTGGCCTCTTCAATCATTGCATTACCCACATCAAAATGGGCAGAAGGTTTGAAACGTTTGTACGAAGCTTTTTTAAAAAACAAAATACCTCATATAGTTGCCATCATCTTTGAGAGACCACCAGAAAAGAGCGTTATCATATCTGACGAATCACAAGAGAACGTATGGCTTTCTCCCCACTGGTACGCATTAAAACTTGTTTTAATAGGGGCAAAAAGGTCAGCCTGTTGCTGTGAACTTTTTTATAAAAAGTTAAAAATTTAGGACATTGTTTCACAGGGAAGTCCAACTTGATGATAAATGTTGAAAAAAGGCCAAACAAGGACTCATTTTAGGGGAGTTCGGTCCACTTCAGAGGATGTTATTGAGTCATCCACAACAATGCACCCAGTGTTGGGAATTGTTGCCTCAATTAAGGTTCATGTGATCCCACAAAGGCGGTACACCTTTCTTAGGGGTGTGGCAGTTGGTTGTGGCAGTTGCAATCCAGGCCACCACACACTAAATCCACTCTGTGAACTACAGTTAAGAATTCACATATCTACTATGGGATCCACAGAAGAACATGTTATTGTATTCTGGAGGAAGATTACGCAGAGAAAAACCCACAAGTGGTGCAAATTATTGTTACACGTTTTTGCTATGACTTAGGTGGATTTACTGGACAGTGGACCTCGTCAAGTTCATTTAGGAAACATCATAAAAATCAAGCTAGAGGTCATCCGACTGCTCCAGCCGAGCAGTGTATTTCTAACAAGGGTCAACAGCTCTTCATGTTCCTTATGCAGACCACTGTGTGCAAAATTTATTGGGGGGGGGAAAATAACATTTTGGCCAAAATTGCTAAAATGATGGCAGACATTCAAACCATGAAAAACATGGTACCACAGGATATACAAAAGACAGGATATAATCCCCCTCTTTGCATTGCCAAGTACACAACCCTCCAGCAGCCATGATTGAATATAACTCTGCAGCTGCCCCCCACATCTGCCGATGACAATGGAACTTTTCAAAACTGTCCCATCGTCTGGTGTGCCTGAACTATCAAACGTTCATTTTCGTCTCAGTATGCCTGGATTACATAATTTTGGAATCTGGAACTTTTGCAAATGTTTGTAAATTGTCACTGATGCCCTGGGGTGACATTAATTTGGACTATCTATTTGCCAAACTGATATAAAGCATGCATCTTTTTTATGGAGGTATATAGGAACTGGAACTTGACCATCAGTCTCCAAAATAATGGACTTTACTTTATATTACTTACTAATGTAGAGGAACACCATGGCTGTAGACTAAACCAAAACCAAAATTAAATAAAAAAACTTTCTTTAATTACTATGTCAAAATTTAAGGAAGTTTGTCATTAAACTATGAAATTCCTAATGGTCACCACTCGTGTCAGTAGTAATTGGGTGCTCAAAATCTTTGTTCACCTTTAATGGTTTTTCTTGCGCAAAAACAGCCAATGCTGCTGGAGCACCTTTCAAATATAATGTGTGATGATAATAATCTACCACATGAAAAAAAATATGTCATCAAATAGTATGGTAAAATTTAGGAAAAACAACATTGTTCTCAAACCACTGCACCTGCTTTTGTGATTACATTGCTACATGACATTTTCTGACAGCACTATCAGTGATTGTAAATTCAGATAAACCAAAATATCATCAAAAATCAGGATTTTTGCATTGTCTGAATACAATCTTGTCAAAAGGTTGGAAACCGTGTGAATTTGGTTCCCGCCCCTCATTTCACATGTTGCATGAGAACGGACACACTTGGTCAATCTCGGTGCACATTATTTTCAACATGATTGGGAGGGATGGGGAGGGGGACAGAAAGTTATAGTTACAAAGCCTATATCTCTTACATAGCTGCCAATATTAACAGGTGTTTCCAAGGGGACTTATGAACAAGATTGTAGTATTGGATTCTAAACCTTACCCGCAAGTGATACAACCCAAAGCAGCCTAATAAAAGACAAAATCGTATGTGTAGTTCATAATTGTCCAAACGGGCCACTTTCTACAACACGTAAATGAATAGGGAGTTTTCCGTAACCGACCCTCTGGCACCCTTTCTGCCAGAACTTAGGAATTCAGAAAACCATAACGGAATAAACCTGTGCTATTTCCATGACGGGTTCCGATTCATCGTGTGCAAAAAGTGTGTCCCCCTTGATTTGAGGCGACATTGCAGGCCTTGCAGTACAACATACTACCATTAAGTTCTTAGAAGAAGATCTTCTGGGAATCTTCCACAACTATGTTGGCTACACATTGGCTCATGCTAACTTTCATAAGAACATGGTCAAAAGAAGATTATTAGCCGTTTCTAATCCCAAATAACTGACTTTGGCAGACAATTACCCATTGTTTTGGGGCATGGATCATTGAAAATTAACGCATGGGAGTCATTATGTAAGGCTGTTAAGACCCAGGCTTTTCAGCATCGCTGTCATCCCAAGACCCCATTATTTAGAAAATGTTCCCTCAGACTCCATATATTTGAAAATCTTACCACTATCACCATAAGACCCCATTTTGGGTTTTAATTTTTTTGGGCAAAATTGTCACTCAACAGACCCTCTTTGGAAAATTTAAGTCACAAAAAAAAACAATATTTGGGGGCATTTTGTCCAACTCTCACCCACAGACCCCTAGTTTTTTGGAGTCCTCTGTCACCTGAAAACCCCTGGTTTTGGAATCGCCGCCTTAACACCCCCGGGATTAGAGGACACATCAAAAACATTATAAGGCATTGTTGGTAACAAAGCCATTGTCATGAAAAATGTGGCTCTGGTGGGGGAACCACTTCACACCGATATGCATACACACCCCCAAATTGTCGTAAGGGCATTTGTTGAAAAATTTTTGGGCTCTTTTGCCCGACATGATATATTTAGGTTTGGAATTACTTCAAATTAAAAAAATCCACAGAGTTGTGTTTTTGGCCAAAATTATAAGTTATTAGCATTTTCAGCTAAGTTAATAGCGGGAATGAGACTATCACAGCTTCATTTGACGATGCTACTCTACATTCACAGTCAGCTTTTGGTCAGGTGGGATGTCCAAGTCGATAGACCTGGTCACACACCCAGAACAGAAGAATTTGGAAGGCAAGACAACGTGAAGATATGGCAGATAGAAGGCAAAGTATAAATGCAAAGAAAGCGCGCTCTGCATAAGCGTTTGTAGAAATGAATCGGACCTCGTTACCAGAGGTTATCTGGGGCGAATCTGCATGGTTACCGGAAATGAAGAAGAGCAAGATGACCGCTTCACAGAGGTTATAGGGATGAACATTCTTTTTTACCAGTGATTAAGAAGACAGAGGACTCGTCACCAGAGGTTATCGGATAACCTCCGTGGGTTTACTGGAAGGAAGAAAGACAAGAGGACTCTTCACCAGAGTTTCAGGATGAACATCATCGCGTTACCGGGAAGGGGAAGAAGAGTCAAGAGGACTTCACCAGAGGGTTATCATGATGAACCTGCGTGGTTACCAGGAATGGAAGAAGAGCAAGAGGACTCTTCACCAGAGGTTTCGGGGTATGAACTCTCGTGGTTACCGGAAAGGGAAGAAGAGAACTCTTCACCAAGGTTATCAGGGATGACCCCATGGTTTACCAGGAATGGAGAGAGCAAGAGGACTCTCCATACAGAGGTTATTGAGATGAACTGCGTGTTTACCGGGAATGGAAAAGAGCAAGATGACTCTTCACCAGAGGTTTTATCTGGACCTTCCCAAAGGTTATCGGGGATGGAAGAAGAACAAAGGCGTGAGTTTTTTTGATTAAACATGAGACACATTTGCATGGGAAACAATTGCATTGCATGTGCATTGGTCATGTCAGTTTTGCTTTGTGTTTGTGTGTAAAAGTGTGTTTGTTACAGGTGTGTGTGTGTGCCTGTCATGCACATGCCGTGTATGTGCGAGGGGACTGTACTCTCTGTAGATGCCATGTATGGGTCGGAGGTCCAGTGACGGCGCCAGACCTTTTTTTCTGGGGGGCAAACGGGGGGGGGCAAAGTGAAATTTTTTGGGGAAAAAGTGAAATTCTGGGGGCAAAATATCAAATATTTGGAGATTTTTAACCAATTTTGGCCCAAAATCGCTGATTTTCCCCCCAAAATTGTGATTTTTGGTCCCAAATCGCTGATTTTTGCCAAAAATCTAATTTTTCTTTCGGCCAGGGGGGCAAACTGGGGGGGCAAGAAAAAAATTGGGGGGCAAATGCCCCCCATGCTCCCCCGTGGCGCCACCACTGCGGAGGTCGGGATTGCAGTTGTACTAGTAGCAGTGGAAACCTTCTATAGTCTGATTTTTTTATTCCTATCAGTAAACGCATATTGTCGATGGTACGAATTCACTTGGAGGGGATGTGTTGAGATTAAAACTAAAAAGGCCGTATTAACAGCTGAAATAATGATCAACTTTGTTCGACAGAATAAAATGCTTTAACCCATTTTACATGAACTTTTTTTGCATCGAATATGTAAAGGCTTCATACCAGATTCAATTGAATACATTATCGTACAGTCTGAGACACGCTATCGATTCCTTTGTTTGGAGTCAATCAAGAAAGGATAAAGTGTCATGAATATTGAGGCTGGGTGAACCTCTTAATCTGAGGAGGATTAGGCCACGTAAATATTGTAGTTTGTTATGAGTAACCAAAACTCTCAGTACTTAGATATATGACTGGACAAATACGTCAAACATTATTTCTGGAACAGAGGAATAAATGTAAACAAGTGTAAACGAGCTTAAACACCTCAGATTTTCTAATATTCCTTAGTGACGAATTTGCCTTGAACTATTTTCTTCGTGAAAAAAAGGACATTTTTAATTATGGCCTTAATCTGATCTGACATCGTCCCATTAAAATTTCTATTGAATTAGTGGGTAAAGTATACACCTCAGAATGAATGGATCGTCGACACACCCAAAAACTTTCAACGAACTGACAGAAATAAAAAAATCCTACTATAATAGGCAGATGTTAGCCTTTGATCACAATGCAAATGGACTAACCAACCATCCACCCTCAACTGCAAGCTCAGCAGAGACAAGTCTACAAAGGCAACAAACCGAACAAGCCTTTCATTCCAGCCACCCAGACCGAACCTCATATGTGTAGAGGGCAACCATACCCAAGGCAGAGGTCGGTCAGTGTCATGATCAATTAATCTCAGAATTACAAGAAAATGTATTAAATTTCTTTGGAGGTGGTAACATTATTGTTTAATCATATCAAATTTGGTATCAAAAGAACAATAAATTACATGTTCTGTTGACCGCCATTTGAGAGGGTTGAAGAAAAAGGAATGCAGAGCTAGATTTTTCTCTTAAAGTACCACATTAGTCTCCGACTCAACACCTACCACAATATTTTAACTGTCAGAAAAGTAAGAACACCCATCACTCAGAGATTGCATATTCAAAATTCATCATGATGTTTACAGGGGAGGCACAATGACACTGAATATCGTCTCTTTGGAAGTTGTGGTGGCTCTGAAAAGAGCCGTTTGTTGCTTGGGCAATTTAAACTGCACTATGGCTGTTCGCCACAGATGCAGTGTGCTAGCTGAATGTCCTTTTGCATGATGGTTACACATTTGGCATGAATGGCGCACAAGTCGGTGTCTTCGAAAAGGCCGACCAGGTAGGCTTCCAGAGCTTTGGAAGCGGAGTTCGGTCTTAAAGTCTTGTGCGATTTCACGAACTACAGTTCAATAAATACTAAATTCTCTGAACCACACTGTTTTGTATTTCATACATCTACAAATCATGTCTCTGAGGTAATGTAACATCCCAGGGGATTTAGGAATTTCAGAATCTACAGAGCTGGTGCACATTGCAGCAATTGGCAACTTTGACCAAGATGAAAATACTAACGATGGAAAGAGAACACCACAGAAATTAGTTGATGACCAGCATCCATATCCACCCCCATCAGGTCAGAACCCAGCGCCACCCATTGCGGCCTACAGAGCATGTGTACATGAAGCTACAGGATTTTCTCCAAACCTACTGATGCTAGGAAGAGAAACTACTACCCCTATTGACCTCATGTTTGGAGCTGTTACTGAACATCTGATGAGAATTCACGCCCTAACCAGAGAACATCTGGAGAAGGCAGGAATTAGACGAAAGAAAAGAATATGACGCACATATCTCTCAGAATAGTGACGAGGTTGGCCATCTTGTCTACTACCTGGACAGTACGCGAAAGAAGGGAAAGAGCCCCAAACTAAACCCGTACAAATGGGTCAGGCCTTGTATGATAACTGCCAAGTATAGCGACCTACTATTCCAGATATGCGCTACGTACAGGGGTCACCGCAAAATTTTGCACCACAACCGCCTCAAGAGCTACCAAAGTGAAGAAGTGCCACCATGGATCACTAAACTACAGAAATCTTGTAGACAGGAGAGATCTAACAAACCAAACAACAAACCAAACATGTCTACCACCACGCCACCACTCACTGGCAACAGCAATATACCTCAACACTAAGGAGAAGTCAAAGAAAAAACTTCACCCAAGCACTATGGACCATAATGTACCTGCTCCCACAACCAAGAGATACCAGAAAATAGAGACCGACTGTATCACGAGAACATACTTGACTTGGGAAATACATGGACTATAAGAGTTAGGAAAGTTAAATTGCTAAAGAGTTCAATTCATCCTGCAAATACTGTCGACCAAAAGATTAAAGGTGTTCCCAGCACCAGATGCCTGTGTTATGTGTGAAAGTCCTGTGGACATGGATGGGGATATGAAGAAAAGCTTTAATGTCATATATGGGAAAGAAATGTAGAACTGTATTCAAGTAAATGGAGAGCTCAGATGGTCAGAGCACTGGATTTATCCGGAGGTCGCGTGGTTCGATTCCCGCTCCAATTATTTGGACCTTAAACACAACCAGAATAAATGTTACAAAGTGTGTAACATATGTGAAGTACCCATGGGACCGTCAACTATAATCAGAGATGGGAATGTTACAATAAGAGAAATGTGGTCGGGAGACGTCCCAAGGATTTTTTTTTTAACTGTCTGGTGTAATGGGAACTTCAGGAAAAGAAGAAAAAAAAGAAGTTGAAGAAGTTGACAGTATAATATGGGAAGCAGACAGAGAATTAACTCTCAGTGTCCAAGTTATATTCAACCTTAGTCCTATTAACTAGGACATTCGAATCCATTTATCATTAGCACTGGGCATTATCGAACAGCTGATTCTCATGTCCTAGTACGTTGTACTAAAGTGACATACGGTATTTAAGGAACACAAACTTTGCAAGGTTACAAAGAGACCAAAATACCAACAATACGCACTCAACATGCAGCATTCATGTGAATTCTTGCAATGCTCACATTACTGTACATAACATTTGTTTTGCAATTTGATATCACAAAGGAAATAGGAGGGAACGATTTCTCGACCAGCAGAATTGAAGTCCAGAAAGAAACGGAAATATGAATTACGAGGTTAAAGGTCGTATTGGTCGTACACGTGGGAGCGTATTTAAAAACAAATGCCAGGAGGGCGCTTTTGGTATGAAACTTCGGGTGTTCTGCATGAACGAAATTGAAATGGGAGTTTTGAATAACAGAACAGCCAAACCAAATTTTCATATTCCACACAATGCATGCACATCTTATTATTATTTATGAATTAAGTATAGAGTGTCTCCTTCAATAAATAAAAATCCTCGTAGTTTGCATAATATTCTAATAATGCATATGTTCAATTGTCAAGATTCGACCAAAACACCTGACATTTCAAATGAACACACCTGATCAAAAAGGTCATGGTCTGGCCTCTGTCAATCATTGCATTACCACCATCAAAATGGCAGACGTTGAACGTTTGTACGAAGCTTTAAAAACAAATACCTCATATAGTTTGCCATCGTCTTTGAGAGACCACCAGAAAAGAGCGTTATCATATCTGACGAATCACAAGAACGTCATGGCTTATCTCCCCACTGGTACGCATTAAAACTTGTTTTAAAGGGGCAAAAGGTCCGCCTTTTGCTGAACTTTTTTATAAAAAGGTAAAAAATTTAGGACATTGTTCACAAGGAAGTCCACTTTATGATAAAATGTTGAAAAAGTCCAAACAAGGACCATTTTAGGGGAGTTCGGTCCACTTCAGAGGATGTATTGAGTCAATCCCACAATGCACCAGTTTTGGGAAATTGTGCCTCAATAAGGTCATGTGATCCCACAAAGTGCTGTACACCTTTCTTAGGGTGTGGCAGTTGCAATCCAGCCACCACACACTACACATCACTCTGTTAACTACAGTAATAATTCACATCTACTATGGGATCCACAGAAGAACATGTTATTCTGGAGGAAGATTACGCAGAGAAAAACCCACAAGTGGTGCAAATTATTGTACCTGGATATGACTTAGTGTTGGATTCTGACATGGACAGTGGACCTGCAAGTTCATTAGAAACATCAAATACATCAAGCAGCAGCTCATCCGACTGCTCCAGCCGAGCCAGTGTTTCTACACAAGGGTCAACATGCTCTTCATGTTCCTTATGCAGCCACTGTTGTGCAATATGACATGCCAAAATTGCTAAAATGATGGCAGACATTCAAACCATGAAAAACATGGTACCACAGGATATACAAAGACAAGGATACTAATCCCCCTCTTTGCATGCCAAGTACATCCAACCCTCCAGCAGCCCTGATTGAATATAACTCTTGCAGCTGCCCCCCTCACATCTGCCAATGACAATGGAACTTTTCAACTGTCCCATTCCGTCTGTGTGCCTGAACTTATCAACCGTTTCATTTTCATCTCAGTATGCCTGGATTACATAATTTTGGAATCTGGAACTTTTGCAACTGTTGTAAATTTGTAACTGTATGCCTGGGTTACATAATTTGGAACTATATATTTGCAACCTGGATATAAAGCATGCATCTTTTTTATGGAGGTATATATGGAACTGGAACTTGACCATCAGTCTCCAAATAATGGACTTTATATTAATTACTAACTGTAGAGGAACACCATGGCTGTAGACTAAACCAAAACAAAAATTAAAAAAAAAAACACTTTAATTACTATGTCAAAATTTAAGGAAAGTTTGTTCATTAAACTAGTGAAATTACTACTGGTCACCAACTCTGTGTCAGTAGATAATTGGGTGCCTCAAAATCTCTTGTTGCACCTTTAAGGTTCTTGCTGCAAAACAGCCAATGCTGCTGGAGCACCATTTCAAATTAATAATGATGATGATAATAATCTACCACATGAAAAAAATATGGTCATCAAATAGTCTGGTAAAATTTAGAAAAACAACATTGTTCTCAAACCACTGTCACCTGCTTTTGTGATTACATTGCTACATGACCTTTTCTGACAGCACTATCAGTGATTTGATAAATCAGATAAACCAAAATATCATCAAAAATCAGATTTTTGCATGTCTGGAACTACAATCTTGTTCAAAATTGTTGGAACACTTTGTGCAGATTTGGTTCCCGCCCCCTCATTTCAATGTTGCATGAGCACGACACACTTGAGCAATCTTGCACCATATTATTTTCAACACTGATTGGGAGGGGATGGGGAGGGGGAAAGAAAGTTATAGTTACAATGTGTTTCAAGCCTATTACCTCTTTCATAGCTGCCAATATTAACAGGTGTTCCAAGGACTTATGAACAAGATTGTAGTATTGGTATTCTAACATACCCCGCAAGTGATACAACCAAACGCAGCCTAATAAAGACAAAATCGGTTATTTTAGTCATAATTGTCCAAACGGACACTTTCTACAACACGTAATTGAATGGAGATTTGTATCTTTGAACACTGCCGTTTTGTTCCTTTTCTGTTAATTCTTCATTTCGAAAATTAACTTATGAGAATTCTACAGACTTATCCTTCACTTTTAAACTATTCCTGCAAATTTCAAATATTTTCACTTTGTCGGATAAATCACTGATGATGCCCTTTGACCTTGGAATGTGACTTTTGGATACTCATTCTTTGAACATTGGTACAAAATGTGCCATGCTTGGAGAAGTTGTCGTACCGTGTGGAAAACCATGTCCCAAACCAGTAGTGACCTTTCGTCACAAAAAGGTGAAATAGTAAGTAACATGTTCCATTCATAATAAGAAATGCTGTAATAGTCTATAATAATTGTTTTCTTTTAAGTGGTCAAGAAATAAAATGTACATCATTTTGAGATCAACCTTGGAGTCTTAGAAGAAGACCCAATTGCGCTTGGGGGTGTCATGGGGGTTACAGGTTGGCTATCCCAATGTAGGCCCAAACTTGAGGACTTACACTTGGTTACAGCTGGTGTGTGTACCATGGTGCTCAGATAAACAGTTTAACACACTCACTTCTTCAAGACAGTTCCTGAGTATAGATGAACCCACAGATGACACATGGCTGCTGACCAATCAGTAATTTGCATAATCAATAATCAATAGGCCTAACTCACTGGCAAAAGAGGGCGACACACATTGTTTATTGGTCACTCTAAACTGCCCAGAGGGTGAAAGATGGGTTGGCCTATTTGAAATAAACCTGTTAAATCTGTTAAATACTACATGACACTTACACCCAATGTGCCAATAACTCCCAAGTGGAAAACACTGGCCTATTTTGACAAATGGCGACCAACTAAGCGTATCCAAAATGGCACTAGCTAGATTGGGTTTCGCAGCCACCGAAGACCCAAGTGATAGCCCTCGCCACAAGAGTGGCACATGAGAAATATGTTGCAGGTATTTTGTACAAAATTAATTGTTTTTGTATTATCACTCTCACAGCACTTGTTTGGCTTTTGTGACCTTTGACCTCAGCTGATGGTGGTGCTCATACTGCATCTGCAACCAAAGTTTGGTTGAAATTGGATTGAATGTTTTCGAATGGCACCAAAACAGTCGTGCAGCTTTAACATTGCAGACGATGGCGTACTTGTACGTATACGTATAAGTACATACGTACGTTACCAAATTATAAAGAAATGTACAATTTTACAAAATCCTCTTGGAATTCTCAGTTTTGAGACAAAAAAGGATAAAAATGTCAGAAGTAATGCCAAACAACATTATAAAAAAATTCTGTGTCAGAATTTTGATATCATGGAAATTTAATTATTGAAAAATATGTCACTGATGACGTCATATCTATTTTCTTAATATCTTTTGTTTCAAAAATGATATCAAAATCTGCACATACATTTTGTTAATAAGCCTTCAAAATCTATAGTGAAGATTGCAGCTTCAGAACTTTACAAATAAACTGTCCCGGGGTGAAATGTTATAACCTAATGTATTTCTTTTTAAAGTTGCATTGCATTGTGGGAAATTATGACGATTGTACGTACTTGTACGTATACGTACTTGTACGCTTTCTTCCGGACTGTTTAAAGGCTGACTCAGGGACTTCCCAAGGATGGCACCTTTAAGGTGGGTCCCACAGATGGCTCAAGAGTGATTAAATTGGAATGAAAAATCATTTGTCAAAAGATGGTTATGATTAAACAAATGAAAACCAATGACATGTGTTTTTGTCTAACAATTGCATGATTCATGATGGTTTTATTATAGCCTTCAGATATGTAAAAATCACAAAATACAGTATTTTTTCATATTTTTACATTTTGATTTTTTATTTTCAAACCATACATCATATTTCCAATTTCTTTGCAAATTATGAAAGCTGGTGTACTTTTACATAATTTCCCTGCTGCGGGTATTGTGAAAATTTTCATAACTCAAGATATGGGATTTTCTCCAAAAAATCTGTTAAAATCAAGGTTTTGGGGAAAATGCCCATATCTTAAATTATGAATACTTCTATGACTATCACTGTGTGAAATAGCTTTAAATGTCCTTCATATAGATAATCACAACTTTTGTTACAAAATTCTGGATCCGGAAAGTGTGTTATACACAGTATCCTATGGTACTGTCATTCTATACTTGTATTTTTATTATAATAAAAAAACTGGTTCATCTCAAACTTTGGAATCGAGCCTTTCAGGTGACTATCTTTAGTTCTCATTGACTCTTGACTGTAATTAACTTGCACACACACAAAAAATTATATTTTGAAATTGATGAGTTGGCCTTTAACATCTGTTACAACAGTAAACCACAAACAGATTTTGAAAGTCACTGCATAAATCAATAAATAGCGCACTGTCCTGCACCTCTGAGAAGACCAAAATGAAAACACATGCAGATAAAGTTCTCTATGCAAAGCCAAGTGAATTAGCAGTTGGAGACGGGAGTTTCCGTAACCTGACCCACCTGACACTTTTCTGACACACTTATGAATTCGGAAACCCTTCACGGAATAAAGCACAAATTTATTCTGTTAAGGTTCCTGAATTCATAAGTGTCAGAAAAAAGTATCAGATAGGGCAGGTTACGGAAATTCCCGCTGGAGACAATGTTCTTGTAAAAACAGAAGAAAGCTAACATGTTTTCCAGTCCATATGACCCAAAGCCATACACACTTGTTTAGAGTAAAGTTGTGGCAAATTTAGGGGGCAACACGATCAGAAGAAATATCACCTTCAAGAAAGTGATAGTGGACAGTGATGAAAACCAGACAGATAAAGAACTTGAAGATTACAGTAGTGCGGGTTTTGCAGTAAAACAAGATCCTAAGGAAGAGCAACAAAATGCAAGACCACAGAGAAATCATTGTATGCCCGAATGATACAAAGACAGACCTTAGTGCATCATATGAACTGTACTAACATTGCAAAGCAATTGGGACACTTGCGTAGCATAAGATTATGGTGCGACTACAAAGATGTACCTTTTCCTCATTTTATTTTCCCTATTTTCTACATTGAAAAAGATGCACGGGCAGCAACAGGTAGTTTCCATACATGGCACCACACCATATAATTTTAGAAATTTAGAGTAGATTGCAAGAAACCTATAGTGTGCAAAAGAACTCCGGTTTCTTTGCATCAAGGTCAAAGGGATCTTGTAGAGTAGGAAAAGCAGTTCAATATTTGACATCACATAATAAAATTAATGTTGAGATTATTCAGAAAAAATATATATTTTCCACTTTTGGGTGTTAGCAAGACTTAATTCATGCCTTAAAATTGGTTATTCTAAAATCAGTATACCAAAAAAAGCGATTTATTTGTGATGTCATTTTTTATGGTGCTTTGTGTAGTTTAAATTTGTATTCGGTCAGAATATTTCTTACATCTGCTGCAAATCATGTCTCTGAACAAGGTAATGCAATATCCTAGAGGATTTAGGAATTTCAGAATATACAGAGCTGAATGACACTGCAATCAACAACTTTGATCGCAACGAAAACACTCTGGATGGAAAGAGAACGCCACAGGCAATGGCAATGGTACTCTTCCAAAGAAATGTTTATTCTTCAACTCAAGAAATCAGATGAAGAGCGTGAGATGTCTTGCATTAAATATCTTGATGAAGAAAACCTAACAAACATTCTGAACCTGAGAAACTTTAAGTCCACACTTTCCTATTGGGTCAGAGCCAAAAATAGTCATCAAAGGTGAAATTTCAAATTGCTTGTATGAGTGAATATTGTCATGCTTTGAGTAAAGTAATAATTGAAGATAATGGATCAACATTTTTTTCGGTAAAAAATAGCATCATGTTTCTTTGAAGCACATCATGGCTAAGGCCCAGTGGATGGTATGGGGGGGGGGGGGGAAAACCAAACCCACCATATACAGTAATGTCAAGGCAGATAAAGTAGTCTTACACGATCAGTGGCATATCAGGCCTGCCCGCTCTGAGGGGGCAAATTTCCCAGTTTTGGGAAATTTTCCCTCTCAGGGGGGTCAAAAGGCCAAATTTTCCCAGTCAGAGGGCTAAAAATGGCTGATTTAGCATGATTCTTGCAAATTTTTTCCCGGCCAAAGTCGTCAGGGGGGGCAACCTTCCCCCTGCCCCCCACCTGTTACGCCACTGTACACGATCAGCACAATTTGAAGACTATGGCAATAAACAGGTGCAAAAGATTGAAACTTCCTTTTCGCAGAACAGGATATCATTGATGCTCAGCCTGAGAAAAAAAAAAAAAAAAAAAAAAAAAAAAAAAAAAAAAAAAAAAAAAAAAAAAAAAAAAAAAAAAAAAAAAAAAAAAAAAAAAAAAAAAAAAAAAAAAAAAAAAAAAAAAAAAAAAAAAAAAAAAAAAAAAAAAAAAAAATTCGCTCTTCGAAGAATACTGGAAAAGTTCAGCCCGCCTCAAATATCATGATGTAAATCATGATGGCAATGAAAAAATGGAAAGATCAGGAAAAAATTTGTTCTGAAATTAATGGAAAACGTCCCAATAGCATACCATTTCATCATTTAAACTATTGCTTATTAACCCTTGTCTACCTGAGCAATTTTTTGTAACAACAGTTTTAATTATTCTAATTACAAAATTTCTTCCTTTGCAACAGACATTTTCGAGCTTAACCATTCACAGCTATAGTTTACTAATCAGTTACCAATGCAACCGTGTAAAAATCTCAAAATTTTTGAAAATTGGGGGCGCTCTTCAAAAGTGCTATTATTGCTTTAATCACTTGCTAAGCTAGTTGCCATAATGACCAATACTGTCATCAAATGGGTTGGTAACAAACAAGGTGGCTCTCGAACCACTAGCGTCACCTGCTTTTGTGAATACTACATGACATTTTCTAACAACTTGACCCAAGATGACCTTTGACCTTAGAATGCAACTTTTGACCTCAGCTACAATTGGATTTAATGTTTTCAACTGTCCCCCCCCCAAAAAAAAAATTAATGCAACTTTAACATTCAGACAGGCAGACACATGCCAGTAACCAGAATTTATTAGGGGAGGGGCAAACTTTTTTCAAAAGGGGTATTTTCCCAAAAATTGCAAAGAGGGTGGGGGTGAATTTGACAAAAGCGGACTTGTTTACCAAAATGTTAGCTGACCTGCCAATTTGTTCACATTTTCTTTAGTTTGGAAATAAATCACCACAGTAATAAGTTAATTTTATTTTTGTATAATAACATTTGTTTTTGCTTGTCTCCATGGCGTATGTGTTGTTACAATCTAACATCACACTAGAATGGCAAATACTTCAGTACCAATCACCAAATCTGTACAAGCCAGCCAGGCGAGTACATATGGTAAAAGTTACCACCTCAAAGCAAAATTTACTGGGTGGGTAGTTTGAACGGTTGTGTGATATTAAAGATTTCTTTGACTAAAGAGAAAAAAATGATATACAAATAATTGACGATATTAGTGTTGGTTTGAATTAATGGTAATATCCTTTTAAATTTTTTTTTTTTAATTTTTTTTTCTTAGATATCCGATTCTGATGATGATGACGATGCAGTGCAAGGAGGAAGTTCTTCGGGAGGAAATTCTTCAAGATCAACTGCTTATCCTGACATAGAAGTACCAAAATACACGACTTCAAAAAAGAGTAAAAGAAATTACAACAAACTCCATTCTTGTGACTTCTGCCACAAATTAATGGTGAAACTTCCAAGGCATTATAACCAGCAGCATGACAACGAACCTGAGATAGCCAAAATATTTGCGATTACGAATAAGAAAAAGAGAAAGAAAGAACTGGATAGACTCAGATTTCGTGGTGACTTTCATCACAACAATTGACGTCTATGAAGCACAAAAAGGTCAATTATTGGTAGTGATGAGGAAATCATTCTGAAATTTCCTCAACTGAGGGGAGGGATGCTATTCTACTGAATCAACCTCATACATGGCAGCCTCACACTGAAGAGTGGTGTTTTGTCTTTGCTAAGTCTGGGAGGGGGATGTAATCGTCGTAACAAACGAAAGAGAGGTAGAGAACGAAGCAAATCATCATCATCATTTTCTTGCCCATCTGCTTGCCCAGCACCACAACCATTTATACCATCTTCAGATCACGATTACTGCAATACGTCATCAGCCTCATCACCAAGGAAATCATTTGCTGCTGCTCGAACTGGCACGCAAACCTATTCAACTCCACCTCATATCATTTTGGATCAAATTAATAACATTTTTCACAGACCATCACCACTTTTGCCACAATTTGCATCATCATCACAACTAGTAGGTAGTAAGTTTCCAAAATCGTTAGCTGTTAATTTAGGAGCTGTAGAGAGTTTACTGTTATGTAGCATGTGTGGTGGATTATTAGATAGTCCTGTTGAAATCTTACCATGTCATCATATTTTGTAAACCATGTGTTTTTGAATTTGTAAATAGGGGAAAGAAAACAATTTCTTTCTCCATTGCTATCATTGACATGGAGTAATGTAAATGCTTAATTTAAGAATGAGAGGCATAATTCAATGGTTATGAAACTTTTGTATTCTGTATTTAGGTTGAAACGTGAAAATTGCTCGAGATAGGCACACGTTTGTGGGGTGAAATCCTGTGTTCATTTGGCTCATGTTAAAGTCAAGTTTAGCAAATTTTCGGAGTTTCTTTAATAATTTTTGTACTGTGTAGATCCAGCAATTAAGGTTCGGTGTAGTCCGTCAGCATGCAAATACCTGGTTGGATATTTGGCCACTTTTATAGCTATTGTCATGTTCTCCAAATATTGCTGATATGCTTATGGCAGGATTTGCCCTTAAACATCGTCTGCGTATGTTTTGATATTAATATTTGCCAGTAATCCCGAGATCCAGCCCTCGCTCACAGTTACAGTAGTTAGGCATGTGTGTACAGTTTACGATGCGTACTCGCTGAGTGGGATAGGGACTAGCGGCTGCATATCTTTATTGGATATGGTTCTGGAAGTTACCGTGGGAAATAAAATCGGCTGTTTCTTTGTTTGTAAACATAGGCAATGTAAACATTTGAGGCATGCTTATAAACAAATTTTAGCAGTATTTCTCTTCTCAGAAGTTATACAGTATTATTATAGTTTTATAGTATTTTATTCCTATTCTATTAATAAAATAATATAATTCTTCCCTGCTCAAATTGCAAGTGTCCAAATATTGGGGAGTGATTTATTATGTTTATTTTTTGTCAATTTCCAGATTTGGTGAATCTGGACGTCCAAAGATTCCACAAAACATCTGTAGTAATAGATCATATACCCCTCAGTTTCAATAATAAATGTCTTAAATATTTGCTATGTAAGAAATATGAAACACAATATAATGTAAATGAAACTGATGAAGAATAAGAGTGGGAAATACCCATCAATTATAATACTGCCACACCATACTGTTGTCATGTGAATTATCTCAGTCTCTCTCACTCTCTCCATCTATTCATAAAAGAAAAACCGGGGGGGGGGGGTCTCAACTTTTTTTTTGGTAGGTATGTGCCTCCCGATTTTCAAAATGAGGCTCCCGGATCTGATTTTGAGGCCAAAAAAAATGGGGTCCCCGAACTAGGTTTTCAAAAAATAAGCTGCGATTTCCCTCAATTTCCAGCTACTTTTTGAGGTTTTTTGAAGAAAATTTGGTAGAATATGGCTTTGGACAGAAAAGTAGGGTCTTCTGGAACTGAAATGGCCCTAATTGGGGTCTCTGGAATGAAAAAGAGCCTGAAGAAGGGTCTTATACCCTTTAAGCAATTTCAGAAACTCTAAAAACGTGTAGCTTTTTAACAAGGCTTTAACTGTTTGTTTAAGTCTATTGTATTTTTCTCTTTAGATGACGTCTAAGATGACTATTTCGTCTAATATGACGCGCATAGATGTCTTTTACGGTGTTTGGCTTCATGATTTAAATGGGCCGAGATGTCTTTAAAATTTGATATATAGTTATTCATTTGTCTGATACCAAATCTGAACTACAAAAATAGGGCTTCCATCATTCCGTTTTTGAGAAAAAAGTTTACAAAAGTACATTTTTGCTCAATTTTTTTAATTACTTACCACGCAACTCTATGTAAACTGCGATGCACCGATACTATCGTGCCCCAAAAAGATAACAAGGGGGCCGTAACGTTTTTCTGATTTTCACCATTGTTTTGTCAAGTTCATACTTGCAAAAACCAAAATAAAAAATTTTTAATTGTTGAAATTTTTGACCTAAAACGTCAATCTTTAAGAAAACGGTCATTTTTAGAGGGAATTTTGATGCAATTCCCGTCTTCACTAGAGGCGCTGCGTCTCGCGTTATTTTAGCGGTCCTATCTGTCACGCAGCAAAACAAGATATGGGTGCGTGAAAGGTGAGACGCGTTATTAACCAGGCGCGTCTTAGAAAAGCCTTAGCAACATGAATGAAACCTAACGACAATGGTGATATTTGACCAACAATCATCAATAACTTATATGGTCTAGTTTAAAATGTTTAGAATTGGAAATAAGGCCAGAAAATTAAGCAATTTGCAGATTTCCCCCATATTTCCATCTGATGAAAAAAAAACTGACAGACGAACACACCTTCAGAAAGGCCATCTGCAGTATAACAATTAATGATTCAAGGGCAAGCCATCATGTCTCTATGGTGCTCCACTTCGAAAAGCAGGTCTAGCAGATGTTACCGAAATCGAGATATATACAGAGGCCGCTTCAATATAACCTTGTAGCTTTGTGAATTTACTGCAAGAACGGAAAAGGGCCTTCCTCGGTCTTCCGATTTCCGAGCTATTTACGCCATGGCTGTGAATCTGATAATTACATGTTCAGAATGGTAAATTCACCGATTTTTTAAAAAGCCGTGCACGTGCAGAGTTCTACGCGAATTTATGGGCGCGTTATAAATTCGCGTAAACGCCAGAGGAAAAAAAACACTCATGAATATCTGAGCCGCTAACTCGCAAACAAATGGACGCTCGCTCATCTCGGAGTTGACTAAAATCGGGCTTGCGCGTTACTCCTTAGAAACAAATCATAATGCCAAACCTTAAGTGCTTGTCCCCAAACTAGGAAAACTCCCCATGCACATCCGTAGTGCTTCACAGATGACAAAATCAAATCTTTGTTCAAAAACTTATTCATAATTGATATTCTAGGTTGCTTTATTTTGTTTGCATTCTTCTCTCTTTTTGTTATGCACTTTATAAACCTGTAGAAAAGGGGCCTTTGTAAATGTTGTGGGGTTATTATTATATTGCTTTCAATCAGTAAATTTGCTTTGACCTTTTGAATTATAAGTACATATTAAAATTTTTAATAATTAGCACACGTTTTAAGTGGTAATTTTTCGAGGTTACTTGATTTTGGTAGTGCCATGTGCCACTTGTGTATTCATGCGAGTTACTACTTTTAGTATTGTATTTATTCCGTTTGTATTAGTGCCTTGAGAACCTTTCTTGGCGGATATGTGTCGTTCAATTCAGAGCGATATAGTGCCTGTCTGGCTTATGTTTTCGACGTCTACTTGTGTTAATAGCGCCATCACACAACGTACCTCGAGACTTTGATGCACCTACATGAAGGCTAATCTCTGATGAGTATTCATTTGGAAAATGTCACTACAAATCATTTCCCCTCCATTTTAAAAGTTTAATTTGGACACGTCATGATAATCTTCAACAATTAGCTCAGCCATAGGAGGTGCTCATATTGCACCTATAACCCTGACTGCTAAGCTCTGCTAAGTGCCTCCCCAGAGGGTGTTTTGAGTCAATCCCACAATGCACCAGTTTTGGGAAATTTCACCTCAACACAGTCATGTGATCCCACAAAAATCCTATTCTTAACACATAAAAATCCTGACTTCTATGCTCATTTTTGCCCACAAAGCATTAGTACTTAAGGAATTTTTAGCATGATTATGACATGTCCTGTAGTTCTTAAACTTTGGAACACTTCTTATCCCTAAGTACTGACATAAGTTTTGTACAGTAGGGTATAGGCACATTGCATGCATTGTGGGATTGATTCAAAACACCCTCTGGTGCCTCCCCTCCTGCAATCCTTGCAGGTGACACCAAAATATGGATTAAAGGAACACAAAGACCTTTTCTGAGGATACAGATTTCCCTTAAGGAGGCATCTACCCTCAAGCTTCTGTGGAGCAAGAATTTCTGAGTTTTCTTAAAGACACTATCAGTGATTTGAAAAATATTTGAAATTTGCAGGAATAGCTTCAGAGTGAAGGATAAGTCTGTAGAATTCTCATAAGTTACCATTTCCAACTGAAGAATTGACAGAAAAGGAAGAAAACGGCAGTGTTCCAAGATACGATTCCCCATTCAATTACGTGTTGTAATAAGTGTCCGAACGGACAGTAATGACTAAAAGTCCCGATTCTGTCCTTATTAGGTTGCTTCTGGTCTTATCATTTGCAGGGTATGTTAGGAATCCTGTACTTGTTACATACATGCAAAAATCTGATTTTTGATGATTTTTTCGATTTTCTGATTTAGCAAATCACTGATAGTGTCTTTAATTTCTGAATTCTCACTACTTTCAGCTCTATTTTACTTTTTATTTGGTGAAAATCGGACATTCCGTTCCGATGCTACAGTTGATCAAAAGTGCATTGTACCACTCAATAAATACTAATGTTCTTATGTTTTTTTGTTTTTCAAGCAGTTTTTTGCTATATTTACTTTATCTTATTGTTTTTCAAGCAGTGGATAATTTAAGAAATGCCACAATATTGAATTTTGGCTATTAGGTTGATTATTTCCGTTGATGTTTTGTATTTATAATTTAGCAAAATTAATGTAGATAAAAATTTCACTTGAACAAATCAAAACTGCAATCATTTTTAAATAAAATTAAAAGTTGTTTCTAGACCTTAATCCCTATATCTTTTTTTGCAATTTCGGCAACTTGGAAATTTGCCCCTCCAAAAATTTTGGCACTTCTAATGTGTATGACCACCAAATTGGCACAAATGTGATTTTTTAAGCTCTACAACTTAATGGGAGGGATTTTTGATATCTGTCTTCCTTGTTTGATTTATAAGCCTCAAAGTCAATCCAGAAGAAAAATTGAATTTTTTCAAGAAATCGGTTAGCCTGAAAATGTCTCCGCATTATGGTTTGACACTTTGACCCATGTAACTACCTGATAGCAGACACTGGTAAAAAAGACCCTATTGTACTAATTTTTTGGGGCACCAATGTGCAATTTTGCTTTAGCCCAAATTCAACACATTTGACCTTTGACCCCAGATATTTTGCATATGATTATCGAATTACAAATATAATTTTCTGAAACCACAAGTCAATATGCTTTGTAATGATATATAACAAGCCAACTTCCAACATTTCAACTCCTTCTACCCTGCTTTGCAAAATGAACACCTCAAAATGAGGGTGATGCCCCCTTAAATTTCCTTTTGATCATAGTTGAACACCTACTGAGAAGGTTTCAAAGGCTTATTGGACAACAGGTAGAACAGAAAACCAAAAGCTAAGTTTTAAACTTGCCCACTTCTAAGCAACGCATAAAGGAAAGCAGCTTAGATTTTCTGTGTGTATGACAGAAAATATGAACATTTTTTTATCTTGCTTAAAGATGGTAATTTTGCCTTATTGACTTAGGTGGATACACTGCATGTACAACCACATCAAATTCAGCATCCCCACCCTAGGTTGTCTTGCCCGAAAGGATGAGACTTCACATCAAATTGAATCATGGTAATACTTGGGGCTGGGATATTTTCCCCTGTCAGGCAGGCCTTTATGCAGGATATTTTAACTGTGATAACATCACAAATGTGAGGCATTGTACTACCTTTGTTCAAATTTTGAAACTTTGTGGCAAGATTTGGTTCCCGCCCCCTCTTTTCAATGTTGCATGAGCGCGACAACCCTTGAGCAATCTCGCACCATATTATTTGCAACACTGATGGGAGGGGGTGGGGAGGGGGGAGGGGGTGGGGAGGGGTAAAGAGTTATAAGTTTACAATGCGTTTCGAGCCTAATATCACTTTTTTTCATAGCTGCCCATATTAACAGGTGTTTCCAAGGACTTATGAACAAGATTGTAGGAGCGACCCAACTATACCACACACACACAAAAATACCCCTTATCTTCCATGGCCATCACCTGATTGGCTGAATTTGGCCATTCCTGCCATTGTTAAAAAATTAATTTGTGTATGGCCTGAAAAGAAGAGATTTACAATTTCATGCCAAAAGTATAAACAGGCCTCCAGAATCTTTCCAGTAATTATTGATTGTTTTGAGGTATTCATAGACAGACCAGTAATTTAACATATGGGGGTGGTTACATGAATCACATTAGAAACACATACCATAAAAATGCCAATTGCTCCATCAGCTTCTGTAGCTGTATCTTTGTTCACAGGCTTTTGGAAGGAGAATATCTGGCAAGGTAATGACACAAGCTGCTTGAGTGTAGGCCATTTGCTGTCCCTGATTTTCGAGACCCTATTTGGATGACTCTGATGACCTGTAAAAGGCATAGGCGATAACTGATGTTATGCCCAATCACAGAAATTAAAAATCCATGGACTGATGGTCTGTCTTGACAGTTCCCTTTGACCCTACTTGCACAAAGAATTCTCGGCCACTCTATTATTCCTTGTCATGATTTCATAGGGTTTCGGGATGGTTGAGGGGGTGTGAGCAGTCAAAATGTGCCCAAAATAGGCAGATTTTTCATGTTTTCTCTGAAAACGTTTTCACCCAAATTTTCACATTGATTGACATCATGTTACAACTTTAAAAGTATCAGAAATACATTTATTGTGTCTAACAACATAATCTAAGTACTTCATGTTTATTTTTTATCACAAGTATTTGCTGTTATATGGCATATTTTAAAATTATTAGATTTGGCTTCCATTTTGAATTTGGAGTATGACTCAATGTTACAAGTGCCATGCATTTGTTCATTGGGTCCTATAGTATATCTAGTAACTCCATAATTTGATAATATAGGGTTGAATAGATAATTATCATTTATGGCGCCGCCATCTTGGATTTCTCAAAATGCTCAAGGATGCCCAGGTGGCACCCGGCAGATTCTTATTCTACACACCCTAATCTATCATTTTCAACAAAAAAATTATGTATATACTCAACTTTACGGTCAGGCCATAACTTGGACCATATTTCTCCGACTACATAAGCCAATCTGCTATCAAGTAAGCAGGCAAGTTTGTCTATTCATACGTCAAATTCAAATGTAAGCATGGTGGCAAGCATAGGAGTAGGTCCAAAGGTAAAAATGTTCTGCTTTCTTTATTCAGTTAGTTTATATTCAATTTTCAGTTAACATTTAATTTCTTTAAAGGCCTAGGCCCTATGCAAATATATCCAAGTTAAAGACAATGTAAATGGACTGATTATTAGTATTTTGATTGGTATTGCCTTTTAATAGTTCAGACCACCCCATCATCTGGGCTTTAGACCTAGGCCTAAGCCTTTTCAACTATCTACGTTCTCTACCGATGACAAGAGGGCATTGTCACGGCACTTGACAAATGATCACAAGAGGAAATATGTGTGTTCCTGCTGCCCATGGGACAAGTGTTATTACAAAAAGGTTATGAACCATGAACGCAAGTGTTTGCTGAATCCCAACAACCGTAATTGCTACGAGTGGCTATGGTGACACGTGCTTGCTGCGGCACAGGGGTTGTTAAGATAAAATGCCCATTCAAGCATCGACACCAAGACGTGAATGCCATTGTGGCAGACAAAGCGACCTGCCCGCAGGTTATCAATGGTGTGCCAACTCTGAAGGAGAGCCACAGCTACTATTTCCAGATACAAACCCAAATGTATGTTTGCAATTCTCAGTACTTTGTTGTGTGGACACTAAAGGCCCCCCCCCCCACTTTACTCCATAAAAACTGAGATTTTGATATCAGGTGGACTACAACTGCGAGAAAATCGCATGGTGAGACCCGGACAATTACACGTGTTAAAATGTATTGAACATAAAGTACAAGTGATATCTATTCAGAGCTATACACATCTGGACATTCTTCAATTGAACTGGGGGACTTCTTGGTGGTTATATGGCACAATCTGTTGATGGTGACGCAGTGACACAGATACACATTACATATGTGTTACACATTTGGGTTGTATGTGTGTGCGCATGTGTGAGTGAATTGCGAGATTTGAATATTTTATCATTGTATATACCATATTTTTTATGTAAATCATATGATCATACATATTTCAGTGTTTTTGCTGCTTTGTTTGCTTGTTTTAATAAACCCGAAATAATAATTTCATAGTATCACAAATGCTTTGAGAAAAAGCTGATGAGGGTGTAACTGTGTATAAAAGTCAAGGGATATACTTCAAAGGAATGCGACTAATTTTTGAAATTATATTTTGACCAAGTGACAAAACTTTCTAATCTGCACTTTAAGTGCATTATCATGTACCTGACACCAAAATTGGGGAGTTTCCATAACCTGACCCATCTGACACACTTAATGAATTCAGAAACCCTTTCCGCAATAAAGCACAGGTTTATTCCGTTAAGGTTTCCGAATTCATAAGTGTTTCAAATAGGTCAGATTACGGAAACTTCCCAAAAATTGCTCCTAATTTAATTCTGTTCAAACTCCTCCAACTTTTACAGAACTTTTTTTTTTCATCTGTAGAAGCAAAATATTGACCCAATATTGCAACAACTTGCAAATTTACAGCAACAATCTACTCTACCAAAGCCACAAATTGAGTGTTTAAGTGACATTCTCGCTTATCCTACTTTCTCAAAGAATTTCAAGACAATAGTGGATATGACTATGACCAGCGAATTTTTTTTTTTTTTTAATTCACCAAGGGAGAAGTAAACCCTAATCAAAGGAATCCAGATGAAGCGTTCAGCCTTTGCACAGTCAAATATGGAAATGTTGAGCTTGCAGGTATGGACAGGTTTAAAAAAGTTTTTGGCTGTAAACTTTTGTACAGCCTTGCAACAACTATGGCCGGGATCTCGTTCACTAGAATGGGGGTCTCAGCTTGTAGGCATGGTCCGGGGCGATGGGTTCGTGCAAGCGGTCGGCCCACCCTGACTTTCTGGTCCCCCGTGGGGCTGAAACAACCTGGGTTTGCACAAGGGGCATCATGATCCCTGCGTGAGTCATGGCATGTATCGTGGATCCATTCTGGCAGGCAGCTGCGTAACTGGCATCCGCTAGCTCCAGGTTTGTCAGTGGCTGCGAGCTCTTGCTTCTTCGTGGTTCGGCCACCGCCTCTGCCACGCTTTGGGTACCACCCGACCCCGCTCGACCAGGGGTATGCTAGGGGTGTTGCACCTCCTGTGTATCCCCCCACATTGCCCCAAGACGGATTGGTTTTTTCTGAGCTCAGTCCGCGCCAAGTGTACGAATCCTTCGGAGTTCTTTATGGCCTGTGATCTCCGTGCGGTGAGCAGACGGTCTTGCCCCACTTCGACCCACTCCGTTTATGTGTTCTGTGGCGGATACCGCGGCTCAGGCGGGCATGATTTGTCGTGATTTGTTGCAGAATAACTATTGCATTCCCTACTTAAATCAGTTGTCAAAAATGGTTGCCACTGCTTACCACTTGTTCTAACAATTAAAATGACAATTTGTACGTGGTCAAACCGCTGTGTTTTTGTCAATCAGTCCTTAGATTGCCATAAAGGTCGGTTGATAGTGAACCACAAAAAAGTTGTGGCAGAAACAATGAAACTATAGGAATCCTGCCTATATGGTCAAAGACATTAAAACCGGTGAGAAATTCTGAGATGTGAAGATATCAGTAACGAGTATGCCCCACTGCATGAATATAATTCACCTATTTCCTGACAAAAGCCTCATAAATCTATAAAAATACAGGCAACTTAACGCGATCCCCCTGGCAAAAGAATGGGCATAGTATAAACAAGGTGGTTAGTTGGCACGTTGAACCTTTGACGCTTGGTATGTGACCTGTTGACCTGGTATGGTGACCTTTCCCCTGGGTATTGACCTTTGAACCTCACATATAGAAGGAACCCATGGGCCCATATTGCAACCTCGAGGACCTCAATTAGGTTTGTACGGACTTCCAACTTTTCAAGAAAAAACGACTCAAAAAACCAAAACTACCAACTGGCACATGACCATCAGTTGACTATGAACCTTGTCCATGACCTTTGACATCATCCACCGATAAGCCCCCCTATTGCACACCTCACCCAATCTGGTTTAAAATCGACTTAAACTTTTCGAGGAGACCGAAAAAAAACGAAAACCTAACCCCCCCAACTGCACATACATACCACACACATACGGACATCACACCCTCGGCAATATCCCCTATCCCCTCTGCCTTTCAAGCCGGGGGATAAATGGACCTACCAATTCAAATTGGTTTCCAGTGTCTATGGTTAACTGGAAACTGAATATCTTCATTTACTAATCACTTTGTTGACAGATTCATCTGAAAGGAAGTCCACCTACTCTGCCTGCCCATGGACGCAGACTCCGCTTACAATTGCCATGTCGGCTTATTTCCACAACGGTCAAAAACCAAACTGAGCAAAGATCTCCTGAATCAAAGTCTCATTAGTGCTCTTAAGAACAGACACAGAGCAACACATTCAGTTTGACAAGAGCCAAGATTTTGGGTTATTTAAAGAATGGGAGATACAGGAATCATGGCACTTTGCAGTAAAAACCTTGTTTGTGCCAATCATGGTGAGAATTCATCAGCTGTAAATCCTAAGGCATTGCATCCCCTCAACGATGCTCCCTGATGCTTTGGCGAGAACCTCTAGTTTTCCAATATAGGCCACGACCAATGTAAAACAGAGGGTTTAGGATGTTGGATGGGAAAATGATGAAGTACACTCAAGAGAAAGAAGTCCTTCCACATCTTTAACTCAACAAGAAAAGGTGCATTGGATGAAATTCAACGCTTCCTCTTTCTGTAAGGTCAAACTCATTGCAAAGTGGTGGCTAACCTGCAGGGGCAGAGCGTCGCCCCACCTGCAGAACCCTTGCCCCCCCCCGCCCCCACTCAGAACCCTTGCCCCCACCCATCCCCCCCAAATAAACATACCATTTCTACCATGTCTATGGAGAAGGACCCAAATTTGCCCCCTAGAAAATGCCCTCACAAACCTTCTGCCCCCCCCCCCATTTACAAACAACTGGTTATGCCACTGACGCATTTACTTTTCAACCAAGGGATCAAACGTTCAAGAATTTACACCCATGCTTCATTTTCCAGTAAAACATCCCGGTCCATCAAGACATTATGTTTTAAGGTCTCAAAAGTCAATTTCTCTTGTGAGTAGGTTCTAAGTCAAAGTATGCAGAAACCTATCATTCACTAGTAAACAAATATTTAATGATCAGGAGGGATCTCGTGGAATATAATTCCCCCAAATATGATCTGGAGGGCCTGGGTCTAATATCCCCATGCTTCCCAGTTCACACCGAGGGGGACCAAAGATTCCACCAGACCCGAATAAGATCATTAAATATGTGTTTTAAAAACAAAAAAACACGCGTTTTTAACCTAATTTTAAAAAAAAATCCCCCTCTAAAAAACTCCCCCCCCCCCCACTGTTTTTGTGATGAAAAGAACCCTCCAAGAAATTCCCCCCCCCCAAAAAGTCATTTAAATGGATACTACGTGATGAAAAGTCCATGGACTCATGCCCGTGATCAGTCAGCCTCAGTCTGTCCACGCAACACTAAACTTGCTCTGGGAGAATTGCTCTAGTGTGTTCATTAAATAAAACTTTGGCCCTTTTTTTTTAGTTTTTTTAGCATGAACCATGCTAGTAGTGCAAATAAAAAAAGTATATTTTATCTAAAAACGATATTCAAATTATGTAAAAGAGCATTTTAAATGATGTTATATTGTAGCGCGAAATCAATCGTTTCAAAACACCTACTTCACAATTTCGCTGCTGATGCCCCCCCCCCGGCTGCACAACAAGAACATCTATGTTCCGGTTCGCTGAGGCAAGTGGGATGGTTGTCTATAAAAGCTCGTCAATACTATTTTTTTTCTCAAATTGAAAAAAATGAGGAAAAAGCATGTAAAATATCGTTTTTCGGCAGTATTTACAGATTTGATGAAATTCTAGCTTTGGTTTTTTCCGAGAATGTTTGGTTGAATGTTTTCAGCCTTCACCCCCCTCCCCCGATATTGGCGATGACAGTGTTTTTTTAGACCGATCTTACTGTCTATTTTTCTAATGATACCAAACACCGGGAAAGGCATAGCGCTTTTTCCTTTCCGCACCAATCTAACTCACAGCATGGGTGAGATCACATTTTACACAATTTTGACCAAATTTTCATGTGTAAAAAACGGATGGGCGCCTTTAATCGGAGAAGAGCTCCAACCAAGACGAGACATTGACAATCCAAAAGACAAACACTCCGTCGCGTAGTGAAAAAAGTCCGAAAGCGTTGGCCATGTTGCCCAGGGAAAAAAAAATTTGTTGGCTTTTCATCTTAACATTCACCCCGAATAAACGCCCACCCTTTTAGAAATGCACCGCCCCCGGGGGGATTTATTATGAGGATATACGTAATTGGTTAAAAATGAAACTGAGCCTGAGGCCTACTTGACAAAATACATCGGTCCTCGACCGCTTGTGTCGCCTGCCGCCGTCGCGGTTTGTGATGATGGGCCTAACATGACCTTTGACTTGATATTTGACCTTTGACTCATCAACAAATGAGGGATCCCATGTTTGCACCTATGATTTCAAGTTTGGTTCAATGAACTTCAAATTTTCAAATGAGTTCAAGTTTACATTTTCAGCCTATTTTACAACTTGACTCACATGACCTTGACCTTGGCCATGTGACCTTTGACCTCATCACAAATGATGATCCCATGTTGGCACCTTGATTTCAATTTGGTTCCAATACGTGGATTTTGGGGTTTCCCCGTGCGCGTTGCATTGTGGGTAGGAACTCAGCAATTTCGGCACCGATCCACTTCCGGTTGTAACAGCTGATACACACAAACGCTACATGCTATGGGCACCCCGCTATGCGAACTGTGATTCTATGCATGAATATTCGCGTAAAACTCTTTGAACTAATTTTTTTGCTTTCAGGCTTTCTTGGGCATTGTCTGGTGATCAACTGTCCTCAAGTTTTTCTATGTAAGCTGTATTTTTTGCCGATATAACTGGTTGTTTTCACATCAGAAGGGGAAAGTTGACTCCGTTACCACAGACGCATACCTGCAGAGATTCGACGCCGTGATCCTTGCGATAAAACATTGTTGGGTGAGTGATATTCGTGTTTTTCATGTCGCATGTGCGACCTGGCGGAGTTTTGAAAATCATTTTTATGGAAGGTTGATAAAATGGTATGAAACTTTGAATAAATAGAGTTCTGATGTGAGTCATGTTTTAACTAGTTTCACAAGTTAATGATCCCGTGATTGCTTCTCCACACTGGATGATCTTTTAACCACTTCCCACAGAGCCAACAGATGCCCACATTCAGAACAGATTGCTTTGATATAATCTATGACTTTAAAATGATACTACCTACAAAAGCAAACACTTATTACACCAAGTTCTGAAATTTTTAAACCTGGGTGTTTATAAAAGAAGATTATGAATGGGGAACGTCTTCCGTTTTAGGCTCGCCATAATGCATGTGTTTGAAACGAGACCAAAGTATGTTTTGCATATGATGTCAATTTGTTTGACGTATTGAACTTTGGTGTTTCATCATTCTGTCATTTAGACGCATCGCCTTATTACATGTTCAGGGGTCTAAAACAAATACCGAAGCTACATGAAACTACAAAAACGAAAAAAGCAACCACTTGAAGAAAACGAATTAGAAAAGCGACAGAAGAGAGGAAGAATAAATACGTAACAATTGACATAGGCCAAGAAAAAGAAATACAGGATCAGTCGGGATTTTATTTTATTTGTTTAGTTATTCATTTTTTTATTTATGTATTTATTTTTACCTTCCTTGGCACATTGTCATGAGTAAATTAAAATTCCAACCCCTGACAAACAGTGCTAGTAGGAGAAACCATGAACGACTGAGAGGAGAGACAAAACACAACAAGTTGACCATGTTAAAATTGTTCTCATGAGTTATTTCAATTTATTTATAAAAAAAAAAAAACATAGTGTCCACCACTGAACTATGGTAAGTCATGTATTTTCCCAAAGGAGTGTTCTAAATTAAGCTATGTTGGTACCATAATCTAGGTGTTTTTCATTTTGATTAATTTGCTTGAATCGCAATGGGTAAAACAAAACCTCTCTTAAATATCCACTAGTTCTCTGTGGGATCAATTTCCCAAAAACGTCGCAGAGATCTCGGGAAATGTCCTGGGTATGAATGCACGCAATATGGGTTTCATTGAGCTCACAGGAGACAGTCAAGGAAGTTTTTCAATTCGCTCATATACCATGAGGATGTCGGAACGACTGTCGGACGTTCGAGGCCTGCAACTGTTCGTAAGACATCAGCACGTTTGACACCAAGAAGTCCCTCCACTCACAAGTTGAACCACAGGATTTAATTCCGGCTGTATAAATATTATACTGAATTGGTAAATACCATTCAGCTAACTACGCTTTTGAGATTTATATTGTCAAATTCAATCTGTTCATTTCTCCAGCCAATTGCATGCACGAGTCAATATAGTCTTGCATCTTCATGCAAAGTTTAGTCTGATTTGATGCAAGACATACTTTAAAAGCATCAAATTCATTTCATACATGAAAAAAGGTGTATTTAGGAATACATTCTTTTGAAACAGCCTTAATGGATTATAACAAAAATACTAACTTCTTTTTTGTTCTTGCACTGAATGTATTTGTTAACTTGCACATAGCTTAATGTTTTATTTGAAGAGGAATGCTATGTTCTAAAATTACATTTATAAGGTTTAAAAAACAAAAACTATTAACAACTGGGAATGTATTAACTGTTTTCTATACTTTTGTTTCAGAAAAGTGATTACAATTGTATTTGATCAATGTGCAGTATTTAAGCATGACTATTGTAAGCTCAAACTCCATAAACTTTGGTTTATGAGCCAAAAATCTTCCCTTACTGAACCATCTTTACCACTAGCTATATGATGTGAAAACTTATGAAAATCACAAAATAGCAGTAATTTGACACTTACTACTGAGTTCTCTTTTTCAGAGATCTACCAATTCAGTTTGGCGGAAAACACGGCAGATCCAGGCACCAAGCACCACTATCCAAAGGAATCGCTTTCAGCTGTGCTGTGTACACTGGCTATGAAAAGCAGTTGCATTTAGAACCTACTGAGCTAAGTTCCTCCCGACTAAAAATGCAGAATCAGCAGCGCTGGTTGCAGAATCACAACTTATGGACATACATGTGGCCCTAAATTTGGACAAATTTGCCTCACAACATCACCCAAACTGATATAAATTGGTTGAACTTTGAATCTCTAACCAGGATCCAAATTGGCACATCTTACTCTATTGACGTGGTGTAATAGACTGCACTGAATCAAGGAGTGCAAACACTGCGTAGTGTTTTAAAACACAGGAAATCATTGTTTATAAATCAATGCACTAAACACTTATGCATGTAATTGAAGGATTAGCACAATAACCTAGTTAAAATGCTTGCTACAATCCACACAGCCAATAAAGTTACCCAACTATGGAGGGAAAACTTGGCTAAAGTAAACATTTTATATGTGACACCAGAAACCACAAAATTCAGGCACAAAGAAGTTGAACTCACAAACACAAAAACATATTTTTTTATAATTTTTTTTCAAATAAACATTAAAATAAATCTTAAAACACATAATATACAACATTCATACATGTAATATTTGTACCATAAAGTCATTTGAGATGTTTTCATTTTTTTTTTTAGTTTTGGAAATGTTAAAAAAAAAAATTAAAAAATTTTCTTGCTAGTACTTTGTAACCGTACTTAAAGTTTTTACACTTTTTTTGAAAAAAAATTTACATAAAATAATTGGGTTGGGTCGGACATCAAAACCATTTGAGGCTGTAAATGAGCTCTGTTCATACACATGCATTTGCGGCCGCTTTATCGTAATTCTTAGTAAACCTGATTTTTGGATAATCGACATATTCTTCAGGGAACGGTTTCCCAGTACAAAACCAGACTGTTAATCAGGATGCTCTGCCGCTTAATCAGGAACTTTTCTACAACATAGTCATCAATTGCCCAATTTAAAAGGAACAACACGCTGATTTCTATAATACAAATCTCACCTGTTTGTGTTTCAATGAATTTAATGAATTTCAATACTCACGAACACGTTTATTGACACTTTAACGTGTCGCAGCGATACATGAAAGTGTGTATGGTGTAAATGTCAATCAAACACAAGTTTATGACCCTTTCAAAATAGTTTATCGGACGTTCCTTCTACGTCTGGTATTTGCTTATACGGGACAGTGGTTAATCAGGTCATTTTTGTTTCTCCTAAGTCTCGATGTGTCCTGATTAAGCGGCGGCGACTGTACTAAGTTTGTAAAGAAAAGATGTCAAAACAATACATGATTCAGTAATAACATCATTATATTTATTGTCTTCTTTTCAGGTACCACATGTTTTCATCACATTCACAATGACTCTTGAAGATATAGACAGAACTAAATTCTAAGATGCCCTTCGTTGTTTTCTTCGAAAGAGAGGGTTGAAATGTACTGGAAGAAAAAAGAACTAGTTGCTCTTGTTATGCCGGCCCAAGTTTGGAAATTGAGGAACTTCCATCAGCGGAACAGAAGGAATTGTCTAGAGACACGATAACCATGAAGCCCAAGACAACTGATGATGGCGTAATGCCTACCCTTTGAAGCTGACAGAGGGATGGTTTGGGGGGGATGAGAAGATAGGGGATGAAAAGTTCTGGCCCCCCACTATGTACTCGATCCTTGCAATTATCTAGTTTATGAACCGGTGACTTCTCCACTCTCAGGGGTAAACTGATGAAGGACTATAAGTTAGGAAAGGGTGTACAGTTAACTTTGCAGTAAATGGATTCACGAAGTCATTTATCCACCATCACCCCCATCACCCAGACAGCAAGTACTGCTTCCTGAAAGCAAAATGCTTACAATCAAGTACCGTCACGTCAAAATGGAACTTGTGGCTACTGATCGACAAATCTACTGGGGATATAACTTCAGCATGATGTCGCTGCACGAGTGGGTATGTACATGTACAGATAATTATAAATTGGAGAGACAAAAATTAGATTAATAACTGTTTCACCATGATCATGCTTGTGAAATTGAAACAAAATGATGCACTTGTGTTTGAATTTTGATGCTGTTTTATTCATTAATCCTACTGAATTAGACACTTCTAAATCTCAGAGCAATCTAAGTAAATTTCTAAAAATAAAATGAAAACTTTGAGTCGGTCACCAGAGGTAATATTATAGCACTCATGAAGCTTAATATTGTTTCTTGCATAATAAAAACATGCAACCATGTGGCAGGGATACTATTCAAATTGGACCATGCATGGAAGTATGGCCTAACCAATCCTGCATGCACGTCAGTGGCGAGCAGCTGGATAGGGACATCAAAGACGATCTTGCCTCAAAAAGTCAAGGATGTAGCCTGGGAGTGAATCATTTATAGTAAAGGTAGGCCTAATATTTGCCTTAAAGACACTATCAGGATTTGCTAAATCAGCAAATCGAAAAAATCATCAAAAATCAGATTTTAGCATGTACGTAACAAGTACAGGTATCCTAACATACCCTGCAAATGATAAACTAGAATACCTAATAAGGACAGAATCGGAGATTTGTCGTTTACGGTGCCAGTTCGGACACTTACTACACACGTAATTGAATGGAGAATCGTATCTTGGAACACTGCCGTTTTCTTCCTTTTCTTTCAATCTACAGCTGGAAAGGTAACTTATGAGCATTCTACCGACTTATCCTTCACTTTGAAGCTATTCCTGCAAATTTCAAAATTTTCAATCACTGATATGTCTTTAAGTATTTCTTCCCAGTTTTGCGCATGCATGTTTGCGGTGTCCTTAAACGCGTACTTGTTTCCCGCGAGCGTACTTCATAACACGATCGTTTTTAGATGGATGCCCTTAATTTGCCACAAAGTTTACTACCTCGCAAATTGCAATATAGGCATAACTACATTATACATGTACAGTACATGTAGGGAATTGTCAAATTTTTTGTACAAAGTTGAAACAGTATCGTGGTGTAATATTCCTTCTCCAAACAATAAAGGTCAGCAAAATTGTAACATCTGGTCCTAATGTGAATATATTTCTATCTTTTTCTTTTTATCATATCAGGAATCACAGATTCACAACCATTGAGGTTGAAGAGGCCAGCACCAGATGGTGGATAGTCCTAATCAAAAGAGCTGCGCTAGCATCTGTAATGAGACCGATTGCCCCCAAAGGAAGTCATGTTTTTACTTTCATGAAACCATCTTCTTTCAAGCTCATTTGAAATATGAAGCGTGGACCCTGGCCCATCTTCATGTAGCAGAAGAGGTTCAGGTCCCTGACTCACCCAAGTCACCTATCACCAGGCGCACCACCAAAGCAACAAATGCAAAAGTTGCCAAACAATATTGCAGGAATGGCCACATCACCAAGAGGAAGCTGATTCGCACGGTGTTTGTGCAGAGTATACCTGAGCTTTCCAAAACTGATGTTCTCCACGTGAACAATCTGCCACTTTCAGCTGTCAGCCCCAGTGGAAGGACCCAGGGTTGGGCGCATTACGGCCTCTGGTGTACACCAAGGTGAACACAATAAAGGCAAGCACACCAAAAGGTCCAAGATGTTGAACTCTGCCTGAGAACAAAAAACAGGACTTACAGAGCACATCCCTGCTGTCAATTTGGCATCACAACAGAACCCGATGCGAAAGAAGTATAAAAAGGTTTTCGCAAAAGAATCACAGCAATGTGCACAGACAACTGAATGTGGGCTGTTCCTTCATCGTAAGAAACAATTATGGGGCAAGCCCAGACCTGCTAGCATGTTGTAAATGCCACGGTGAGGGCATAGTGGAGATTAAGTGCCCATTCCTGACCTCGAAGCGCCACGTCATGCAGCCCAAAATACTCAGTTTGTGAACAACATTTCAACTACAGGGGACAACCTTACTACACACAAATTCAGATGCAGCTCTTTGTGACCGAGCGATCCTGGGTGTGACTTTTTTGTGTACACTGTCAGGGTGTTTATATTGAGACTTTATCTGTCCATACCCCTGACTTTTGGAATAAAGTTGAGTCAAACTCTATATTTATTCTTTGAAAAATACATAGCACCAGCACTTCTGGAGAATGCTATTCCAGAGGAACCGCAAGAATATGAGAAAGAGTTAAGCAGAGGAAGCTGAGAACCTGAGATACAGACATGGTGTCTGAAGAGGAAGCCGAGCTTGATGAACCTGAAGACTTGAGACCAGCATCTCCTGAAGCAAATTCCCTTCCAACGAAACCACTCGATTGATGAATTCTGAGTAAATCTGAAGCAGGAATGTTGAGGTTGTGCAAGAAATACATGCCATAGAGTCATATGAAGAGCAGATCAGTCAGCCCACTTTCCCAAAGTAGAACCTTAAAGATTTGTGTCAAAGTCGTAAAAAGGGTAAATCTGTAAAGAAAGCTACTTCACATGTTAACGGTACACTTTATCCTATTGGTGTGTACAGTGTTTGTAATGAAATCAACAAGGGTACTCATGGGTTGAACAAACTGGTTCACATGATTTATGAAAAATTGTGGAAAGACTCACATTTTGTGTGTGCAGGCATTTTTAGAAACGCTGAAGATGATGCCTTGGATGAAGACATTCTCCTCTGCCCAGTGTGCCGCTAATTTTGTTTGACCTTAAAGAAATGAGGAACAAGAAACAATAAGGAGTCAGTGGCAAGGTTGGTCCTTTTGAAATGGAAGTCTATAATTCATCAATGAATGTGGACTGTTCTGGTCTACAACTGTCAGTAACAATAAATGTGTGACATCAAAAGATAGGAGATTGCAAATGTAGTTCTGTGGCACCAATAAATTTTGGTCATTGGTCAATGCTCTGCACATTGTCAACATACATAGTTTAGGAATTTTTTTTTCCTAAAAAAAAAAAAAAAAAAAAGTGTTCTTGATCATCATATTTTTTGGTCAAATTTTGTCAGCTCATGGTACAATATTTAAGGAATAAGTATTTTAATTTAGCCTTCCAATGTCAGCATAAAATGTAGAAATTTTTGTTCTGTTAGCATTGACATCACCCTTGGAATTCTTGGAAAAATTATCCCGGATACAGTAAATTGTGGGCCACACCGTAAAAAAATTTTAACATTCTTGGAATGATTTTGAATATGGTCATAAAAGTTTAGCTTTTGGCAGATAAACGTCAACTATTTTGGATAAAGCGTCGGTGCCATTTTGGAATAAGTTTTTTTAGTAGCTGATACTAACATTATACCGAGGAGAAAGGTACTGATCTCTCAGTTCCAAACACTATGGTAGTCCGACATGTGTAACCAGATTAAATTTGCAGTAAACATGGCAGACCCCCCCCCCCCCCAAAAAAAAAAAGTTTTCACCCTAATTTATTTGTTTTTTGAAAGTTAAGTTTTCCCTATTACATGTGGGGAAATTGTAACAGATGTAAGAAGAAAGATTCTGGACTATTCAGCCCCAGTGTAGCCTATTGGAATTGCCTTTTGAATTGTCCCGTCCTTGTCAGCTCAACTAATATCAGTAAATTTGTCTGTGCAAGACCATGGCATTTTTACTATTACTCTGCTGTGTACTTACCGATTCCATGCATCTTATCTGTCATTTTGTGCATGTTAGCAGTGCAATACGCTAACACAAATAGATTCTGGTTTTGCATGCTTGTGACCGATTTACACTTTTCTTCGTATACGCCCCCCCCCCAGTATAAACCAATAGCAGACTTACTGACAATAAAACTGTGTACACTATTTCCCCCCCCCCTCCATGAGCAACAACAAAACATGACAAACTCCAGAATCTTTTTTTCTTACCTCAGTTAGAGTCCCAAATCAGCAATGGGAGTCATGAAGAACTTGCAATCATTAGTGTAGATGAACATTTTTATCAAACACAATTACCGCTACATGGTGACATTGTGATCATGTGAAAGACTAAAACTGTAGGAACAAATTTATCTGACAACGTCAAACTACTATATCTGAGCTTTTATACGTAGTATACACTGCTTGACTCAGAAATCATTAATGTGAAGCATGCATTTGAACAGCTGAAGAGTTGAGTACAATGTCTTATAATAGACAAGTCAAGCAGCACCTGATGTTATTGTGGACTTGCACATTTTGAAACTAGAACCATGATTTTGTGCGGGAATAAAAATATGAGTGAACATCCATTGGCTTGTTACATTTGTAACAATTTTGTTCACCTTTACATTTTATAATTTGCTTAGTGTACCAAAGTTAAAGTCGAGTAAAAAGCAAAAGTTATTTTCACTCGGTGACACCAAAAACATGTTAAAGTAAATTTGTTTCTCATAATATATGTATGCAAGCTATTTGATGAAAATCAAATCAAGGTGGTCTCAAGGGAATTGTATAACAATAAGTACATGTACAGCTGTATGGGTGAGTACAAAAATATAAAAATAGCACCTGTTAAACGTAAAGTTTTAAAGCTTATTTTACTCACTAGTATTAACCATCGGATATCGGGCCGCCAGTTGCCCCTGTCTAATCCTACGCTGAATAGACATGTTACAGAAAGTTAAAAAAATAAAGTAATGTCACATCTTCCATGGACTATACATGTCTTGGGCTATAGTTGTCTAAATATCTCTGTATGATTAGCACGTTAAAGTAAGTTACGTATAATATATACAGTATGTCAAGTTGCACAGCTGATGTTGGCTATGAGTTTGCCAGTGTTCTAATATCGGTATGATGAGTAGCACCCACCCATTATAAAAAGTAAAATCATTAATAACATCTTACACACTGAGGCTTTGGCTGAGTGCCGGTTATACATGTATAAACCTCATCAAGATTGATTCAACATGACGATCATGCTGATGGTTCAGATGTGAGACAGACGCTGTATGTAGGAAAGTCTTTTTCACGAAATTTTGATGAAAGGCCAAATTAACCCATTTATTGCAATCGCACAACTCATGGCCCTGTGTGTGATGAGAGAAAAACATCTCTTAGCTTTAGAATGTTTTAGGGTTTTCGTTTATGAATGTTCTTTTCTTTCAGTCTGTAAACATTGGGTGGAAACTTCTTTAAACTGAAACTATGAGGGGGCCACAACTTCAGTTTGAACTTATCAGGATTTGTGGTATCCTGTTCTTGTAAATACAAAAATCCTTTCAGGCGCAAAATACTTTGTGTTATTCAAGGTTTTTGTTGTTTTAACAGATCCGTGTTAAAGAGGTTCCACTGTACACTTGCTTGACTTAAGGGCACCAACCCAGAACAATTTATCAGCATAAAAAGTACATGGATTGCATTGCGTATGTTGGGATTTAAATATTGCACTTCCGGTTGTTAGCTTAGATTTTTTCTTCGTAACTAAGAACCACAAAACTCAACAAATGAGAGTGCCCCTAACGGTGCCACCGACAATTTTCATTAATACAATATGTATACCATATTACTGTAATGATTCTCCCACGACAAAAAATTTCAAATTTCAAGGGATTAGGTGAAAAAGCTTTTAAAAAGTTACTAGCGACTGGTCAGTACTCCTTAATCAGGCCAGTACATTGTTAGTGTGGCATTAGCCCAGTCATGTGGAGGATCTGTTTATCATGAACTACAAGTATAGGGCAAAAAGATGCATAAAATAGGCCTACAACTACACAATGATGACGCAATGCCCATGTCATGTGTGCATGTCATATGGTCTGTTCATACGTTATCTGTAGATGCCGGTCGATGTCGATTGAAGCTAGTCTTTTGTGCCGCTTGACGCTCTGACATGCTCTTGCCACACAGCGCTCAAAATAAACGGGGGCTGGGCAATTTTTACCCCTCGGTTCTTCCGAAATAGTGCCGGTCTTGCTTGGAAAGTAATAAAACGAGCCATTCATATTTGACCAAATTAGCGGCCCCCTTTCCCGACTAAGTGTAGCAGGCATATAGCCTACTTTTGCTGTACTGAACAAACAAATGAAGTCATTTGCCTTATAAGAGTAGCTTATCGTATAGACTAAAGTTCTCCCAGTTATCACCCAACCTGTGTGAAAACCGGGGTGTAATTTTTTTGTCAAAAGTAGCATCCTGGTCACCCAAACCTGTTATTTTGAGCCTTGCTCGCACATAAAGTGTGCGCAAAAGACTAGTATCAATTCCACGTTGAGCGACGTACAACAATCTAAATCCATGAAACTCTGAAACCCCTGACACTGATGCTTCTGTAATGTAGAATATAGATCTTGTCCTCCAAATTATTTTCCCCCTGGAACTTGAACATGCTCATTTGAAACTCTGTTAAGACTAAGTACAGTATGAATTAGCACTTCCTGGTAAATGTAAATTACAAAAACGAATTTACTACGAACCTCTGAAAGTCCTCATCAGCGAAATATTAAGAGTCTACAGGCATGTGGGTAACAATGCTCAACATGTAGAAACAATGTAGAAGGTCCTCCGAATTCGGGAGCCCACCAAGTAACAGGCACTGAATTGGGTTTTGTGGCTAATATTTGCAAGATAGATAATTTTTTATGAGATTTCATGAATCAGTTGCTGTGATCAGAAACTCTTATTTATTAATTTGGTTGGGATTTAATTAAACAGTGCCGGTGGGTGAAAATTACAACGATGTTTTGGCGATAGTTTGGGTTAAGCTTTGGGCGTTTTGTTTTGATTTGCATGGGTTTCCCCGCGAAGTTACTTGTAACGGAAAGTAAATTGTGCCGAAATTTTCAGTGAAACATCCAACAAGCAAACGCGCGAGGACAAACCCCAATTGCATATGAACTTCAATTTTTCAAAGTGAGGTCAATTGGACATTTTAAGCCTATTTTACAACTTGACCTCACTGGACCTTTGACTTGGCATGTGACCTTTGACCTCTCAAAAAAGTGGGGGCTGCTATGTTACACCTGTGACCCAAGGTTTGGTTTATATCCATCAAGTATGAGGAGTATTACAGGCAAATGTAACCCTTTTTCACAACAGACGATCATCATTTCACAAACAGACAACAACAGGGGACAAAAGGAGGGAGTATTGATGGCCGATCTTGATCGGCAGATCGGAAATCTATCTGACCGATTTTGGTCGAATCGGCTTTGGAATCGGGATCGGGAGAAAAAGTCATCAGCTACCGATCTACCTCACCGATCTCACAAAACTGACATAAAAAATGCCCAAAGTTACTAAATACAAGGAATTGTTGAAAGCTTACCCACTTGATTTTGTCTAGATGACTACGACATTATGTCATTAGAAATCGCTGCCATTCATTTGACCGCACGAATCACTGTTGGTGTACACTGTAGATAATTTCTATTCCTTTTGCGTATTGAGCAAACTTTGATGAAAACGGGAGTTTTCCTCGGGTGAGATCCTCCAAACTACATGGAAAATTCCATCAACATCTAGAGACGGAAATGCGGCATGCGTACAAGTAGTCATTGCAGCCATTGTATGCCTGAAAAGATAGACTCCATGTGTGTTCCTCATAGTAATTCATCATTATATGTTCTGTAATTAAATAAATCCGTTTATCATTCTTTGTCTCTCCTCTTATTTTTTTTTTGGTAAACACAAATGAGTAACGGGTTTAAAGTATTATTGTTTTGCGACGAGAAAGTGAAGTTGAGTTCTTGGCTTACACAGTCCGGATCAGTGGCGAATCAAGGAAGTTAAGCAAAGTCGGGGCTACCGGGTTCAGTGCTTGGCTGGGGAGACGCAGAGACGAGATGAGTCCAAGGTGATCTTTGTGGTTTTGACTACTCCCTTCCAATCTATGATACTTTTGGTTTTCCTCTCCTAAAATTATATTAAAGAAACATCTTGCCTGCTAAGTTTCTAACGAAAAGAGACAATTTGTAATATTTTTATTTCTTTTTTGCACATGTATTGAATAAACCTGACAGAAGTGCACCGATTCTACACGTTTTCGTCTGGCACTCATAGTCAAACACTAAACCTTTCAAGACTTGTATTTTCTACGGCCTATATCCGAAATCGAATCTCATTAAGTTGTATTGAATAAGTTTTAATAAGTTTTGTATTCAGATTTTCTTCGTATCTTTTATTAAGTTTAATAATTATGTCAGTGTGTGTCTTATAAATTTTTATCATTGGGTTACTCTTATCAGTTTATAGTTTTATTTATTTATTCAGTTAATATTTATTACAGTTTACATTTATTCAAGGTATACTTATCAGTGTACATTTATTAGTCTATATATTTACAGTTGATTAATGATTGTTGGAAGAATCGAAACACTCGCGAGCGTGGGACTGCGTTGAGTCAGGAGGAAATTTGCACCTCGTTTCGCGATGGGTAATTGGTCGAAGAATGAGCCGAACCTCCGCGGAGCTTGTTGTTACAGGGTATCTCCTGTCCAAGTTTAATTATTAGTCCACTGTAATACTTATATTATCAGTTTATTGATAATTTAATCCGTTTAATTATATTTACTACATATTTATGTGTATATTGATATATTATATTTATTTACAGTGTTAGTTATATTTATTCATATATACATTATATTTTTTATCTAAAGTAAATCACAAAAGACGCCAAGGAAAGCTGATGAAGAGGAGAAGGAAGAAAACAGGAGAAAGAACAGATGCTTATTTATGGATTTGGGATTTGGACACATTTATTACCGCAAAAGAGGGCGTGGACCATCTTTTTTTTTTTTTATTATTGACAACGCAAGTCATCATCTGAAACCTTCAGTCTTCGTCTCGCTGTCGTCACTTGGAATAGAGATGCCAAACTCTTCATCCTAGTCCTGACATCGGTCTACGAATAATACAAAGAGGATATTGAGAATTATAGGAATAAATGTTACTAAAAACATAAATGAGTGTCTGGAGAGATAAATAGAAAAGTTAACAACAATGAAACTTAAAACGGATTGCGAATTAAATAGAATGATGATGCTGATATGGTAATTCGGAGTGGAGTTTCCGTATCCAGAGAGTAGTCCTTCGGGGAAGTAGCTAGTCCGTGTATGATTCCAACAGCCCCGTCTTCTTGGTGTACGCTTTCCACAGGCATAGCTTCCATGGAGGATAGCGACTAATAACTAGTCAAAGGGCGACGACAAACCAATATTAGTTCCCTTCGTAATAAGGAGGTGTATATACAAAACGGCAAATGATATAAAGATAAGTAAACAAACAATAAACTTAAACAAAAAACAGATTTGCGAAATTAGAGAAAATTGAAAATAGACCGATGATCATTTGATGTGTATATGGTATTGTCGGAGTGGGTTTCGTTATCCAGAGTGTAGTCACTCCACCCATCCCCCCTCCCCCCCCCCTGGGACGTGCTAGTTCGTTGGTACAGGAATCAACAGGCCCCGTTTCCTGGTAGTAAAACGCTTTCCGCATGGCGTAGCTTCCATGAAGGATAGTGACTAGTCAAAGGGCGGCCGACAAACCAATTATTAAATGTCTCTTTTGACCATATTCTATTATGTCACTATCGATGCTGTACAAAATATAGCCACTGCACTGTGGATAAACTATACCTAAAAAAAAAGATTACGTAACGAAAGAGTGAAAATGGGAAGATTTCGGCCGTATTTCTTTACTTTGCTTCCATGGATTTTCATGTTCATTGAAATATATTTATAAAAATCATTTTGAAAAATAAAACTAGTGCGTGTGGACATATATTGAACTATAAATATGCTTATAAACATGAATAATCTGGGTTCTCTATGTAACATATACAAGCGATCTAAGTCGGCCGTCGCTGGTGCGGCTTATCTGGCGGGTGCGGCTAATACGTTAAGGTCTGAAAATCGATACGGCGAGTTTTAGGCCCTTATATTCCAATTTTCACTGCGATTTTGGCGCTGATTTCTTAATTACAAAATAATCTGAACATCGGGATCTGATCGGGTCCGATTTCAACAATGTTCTGATCGGGGAGATCGGCATGTACCGATATGGGGGCGGAGATCGCGCCATCCCTAAAAGTGATCCCTATGTGTCTTCCTGAGGGCAGGCGACACAAAAATAGGCCAAATCTAAAAACTGATGTCTATTTTTTTCGCAGGTATTTGCTGTATAGGGCATATTTTAAAATTTATTGGCATTTGGCTTCATTTTGAATTTTAAAGATGAGTTTAATGTTGACAAGTGCCATACACGGGTCCATGGGATCCTATACTAGTATATCTAGTAACACCATGGTTTGATAATAAGGTTGAATAGTAATTACTCATTATGGCGACGCATCTTGGATTTCTCAAACGCCCAAGGATGCCCAGGGGGCACCCAGCAGATTCCTATTCTACACACTAATCTATCATTTTCAGAAAAAGAGGATTGTGTAATGACTCAACTGTACGGATCACAGTGACAGATTATATCTGACTAATATCATATGGTGCTACGGGGAATTACCAACAATTACTCTGAAACTTAGAAAAACATTGTCTAAAAAAATACATTGGTCTCGGAGTGCTTGTGTCGCCTGCCATCGCAGTTGGGGATGATAGGTCTCACAGACCTTGACCTTGATATGTGACCTTTGACTTGATGTGAACCTGGAACCGTGATATGGGACCTTTAAGCTTGATATGTGACCTTGAAGCCTTGATATGACTTTGACCTTGATATTGTGACTTTGACCTTGATATGTGACCTTGGACCTTGATATGTGACTCTTTGACCCTGAATGTGACCTTTGCACTTGATATGTGACCTTTGCCTCGAAACAAATGGGGTTGCATGTAAACGCCATAAACCAAGTTGGTTCCAATTGAATTCATATTTTTCAAATGAGGTCAATACTTTTCATTTTCAGGCTATTTTACAACTTCTTGAACTCACATGACATGTGACTTGGAGTGGACCTTGGACCTAATTAACCAAATGGGGGATGCCATGCTTACCTGTGACCCAAGTTTGGTTTACATCCATGAAATTACTCAAACTGCCCCCCCCCCCAAAAACTCTTTCCTGTTTTACTGTTTTACAAAAAAAAAAAAAAACTTTTTTGTAAACATCAAATTGTTTCAAACTCATGAAAGTGATTTCAGTAAGCGCGTCTTTTCATTATGTTCAAAATTTTAGCTGTGGATCCATTAAAATCACACACCAGAAGATGTTATAATAGAGTACAACAGACTTTACTCATTATGTAACAAAAATGATAATCATCGTTAAGAGTGTAAATTGTTAAGTTTGATACCAGTTGGCTTTAAAATATCACAGTAATATATTTTGATATCATTCTTGTAACTTGAAATTCAGATTCAATTAAGTTTTGCATCACAATAGGATAAGATATGAAATACAACTAACCGGTATAAAAACGGTTATTCTTGTACAGCCTAAGAACACGAGGTTATACTATTTATCAAAAAAAGTAAAATTCCACAGACACATATACAAGAATAGACGTCCCAACGTTACTGTCAGTTACTGGAGCCTTTTTGGTGCTGATCCAAGTAAAGTATCACACACAGGGAATATACAAAGATATTTTTCCCGAAGGTCCAAAGGAGATACCAATGGCCTCACATACAAGTTTTCTGAAGGTCAACTACAGCAATGGTTCTACCATTGCTGGCGCCAAATTGCTTACAATAACAACAGTTGCAGACGCCACCTTCTACTCTAAAAACCCCAGAAAATGCACATAAACAGATGGAGTCCTGCACCAACTCCTGGACAACAGTGCACTCTGCAAGAATGTGTTGACACTCCTGGCATCACCTCCTCTGTTAAAGACACTATCAGTGATTTGAAAAATATTTGAAATGTGCAAGAATAGCTTCAAAGTGAAGGATAAGTCTGTAGAATTCTCATAAGTTACCTTTTCTAGCTGTAGAATTGACAGAAAAGGAAGAAAACGGCAGTGTTCCAAGATACGATTCTCCATTCAATTACGTGTTGTAGTAAATGTCCGAACGGACAGTAATGACTAAAATCTCCGATTCTATCCTTATTAGGTTGCTTCTGGTCTTATCATTTGCAGGGTATGTTAGGATACCCGTACTTGTTACATACATGTAAAAATCTGATTTTTGATTATTTTTTCGATTTGCTGATTTAGCAAATCACTGATAGTGTCTTTAAGCAAACGTTGTCCAAGTAAGTATATATCAAAACTCATACTTCACACATGGTGACTTTTACCTCAATCATACCAGTTGTTAATTAGTAAAAATACATAATTGAAATTGTAATATTTCTTGAAAGTTAATCCATTCTTTTGGTCATCACCCAAGTAATTGTAACATTACAGTCCATTATAACTTTTCGGGGAAGGGGGATTTTTCATAATTAAAAGACAAAAAAATGTCCTTTCTTCAATTCAGTTATGCAATAATTTTAAAGGAGGGCTTCATAACAAATCAAATAGAGGGATGCCTCATTCTATTGAGAGTGATTTGTCATTTTAACTACAATTTTTAATATTTGAGGAAGGGGATTTTTTAAAAAGCCTTGTTTTAAAGGTGCAACGAGAGATTTTGAAGCTCCCAAATATTTTGTCATAATAGTAATTTTATATAGATTAGACCCTCAATAGATTTCTTACCTTGTATTTGGCTACAGAAATGTCTTAAAGAGAAAAAAGACGATTTTGATTTCCTTATATTTCAATATAAAACATAGGCTGAATTTCGTATTTGCTCCTATACGAAATTAGAAATTTCACAATTTTTGTACCAAAGAAACATTTCTCAGCTTAATCCTTTCAGATAGGGATGTTTTTGATGGAAAGCTTTACATCAGGGCAAAAATCAGTACTTTTGATTTTTGGGGACACCTGATATGTGAAATCTCTCATTGCACCTTTAACTAAAAAGGCTTTTGTGAGATATGAGGATAGGCAGAAAAAAGCCTTGTTTGAACTAAAATTTTACTATTTGTGGCAGATTGATGAAGTTTTCCCTCATTTTTACAGTTTACTTTTTAAACGGTGTAGATATGAAGATCGATTAAGTTATGCTGTCATTTAACTCCAAAGGGTGGGGTTCTTAACAAACCAAATCAAATAGAGAGTGATGCCTTGTTTTAATTACAAAGTTCACTATTTGAAGGAGACCTCGGAAGGGAGTGCATTCACCCCGGGGTCTAAAGAAAGGGGGAAAAAAGATGTGCATTGAAAAAAGGCTCAAAGTGCAAAAAACTTGCCATGACTTGTCATGGTCTACCAGGCAATCTTCAATGCAATGGACACCTTTGATAAACAGCAGCAATACAGAAAAATATGATAACACCCTAGGGGAAGCAGAAGACCAAAGAGAAACAGGAAATGAAGGTCAGGAAAATCCTAACACAGGCAGATGGGGCAAATCCCCCCATTTTTGCAGAGTACAGAATCTAGAAAAAACAAGGCGGTTCTCGAACCACAAGTGTTGCCTGGTTGCGCGATCACTTGCTTTATGATAAAAATTTAGCATTGATGATAAGAAGGAGAGCAAAAGCACTGGAGAGAAGTGTTTTGTAGCCCAAAGTGCATTTGAAAAAGGTAAAACAAAAAAAATATGCAAATAAGCTAATTAAAATGATATTGTGGCACCTTACTCTATCACCCTATCAAGTTAGAAGTAAATTGGGCATAGTGTTTAGCCAGCAGAGCATTTTTAAAAAGGTTAACCGAGTCATACGGATGGACGGACACACACACAGAATTTTGAACTAGTATGTGCCTCCATGAACATTCGTTCAGGCGACACAAAAACCTTTTTGCCGCACAGGGCATCCAGTGCCCGTCAGCAGTGAAGCCAGTTCTCAACAGAAAAGCCTTACCAAGAGAGAGTAAGTGACAATGGGCAATTAAAACTGTCAAACTCTGCATCTCCCACAAAATTGCAATGATGCCCACTCCCATCTCCAACATCTCAGCAGTAAATCAAACTACTAACATTTCCCTCAGCCAGAATGAAGATACCACACAATTTCACAACCTCATCGAGAATACCCAATGAACTCTTATAGCTTTACGGACAACAGTTGCAGAAGACACCTGCTTAGAAGCATACCAAGTAGCCCAATTCCATGAATGCCCCCCCCCCAACCATCAAGGATGAGTCTCATCAAGTATCCAACTCACAGGGTTCTCGCATGGATACGGTTGCACATCTGGGATTTGGTACCATTGTCAAAAAAAGAGGGGAAAAAGCATGTTCAGCCTTAAAAAAAAGCTACAACTTGTTGGATGAAGCACAAACATCCTTCAACAACTCAACATAACCTCAGAATTGTTGATCAATGGCCACTGCCTTCTCATGGCTACCAACTACAAATACAGAACAATTGCCCATCTTTTCAGTGTTTAACATTGTCCATGAAACATGTTACGCTATTGAGGATCATCTCATGCGACAAGACATTTATGTTCCACAAGGAAGAGCCCTTATATGTTGTAAAATATGCACATATATAGTAAAAAATAGACGGCACAGACGATTTTCATCTTCAGAATGTAAATAAATATCCAAAGACAAAGACATGCCTTCACATAATGATGGGGCAATAGCAAGACTGCAAATTGTGGGGTGACAAATTAAGTGTGGGGCTGTAAAAATTAGGCCCAGTATAATTGGGGAAAATAGCCACACAAATAGTTGCCCAGCAACAGGGTCGTCAATTCTGTGGGTCCGAACATTCCCAACTGGCTGAAGAACTTGTCAATGACAGAAAGTATGTTGTGTTTGGAAGCTGTTTAAAGAAACTCACACATCAAGCATGTTGTTGTGTTTGTCACCAAGTCCTTGATCTACTTGGATCAACAAAAAGATCAATGGCAACTGTGAAACTCGAGTGTATGCAAGGTCACAAGTGGTTCTGGCAGTCACAGCCATTCTGCTTCTCTCGGCAGCTACATTGTTCAGTTGTATTTCCTTTTCAAAAGAGTCCCATTTTGGTAAGCTTTCATACACTTGGAATTTATATCAGAAAGCTGCATGGGGGGGGGTTTTTTTTTTGGGTGCTTTTTTTTGTTGTGTTTGGCGGGGGGGGGGGGGGGGGGTACCCATGTACATGCATGATTTCCTTTTCCCAGTGGTTCATAAAATGTGGCAAATTGAAAAGGATATTGTGGTAGGAAATCTGGAGAACACACCTCTCAAACTCAGCGGTGGATGGCAGGCCTATAGCCCAGCTTCTCTGCAAAGTATTGTACTTAGGTTGTGATGGACATGAACTCTCGGGAAGGTGGTTGGATCTGAGAGAAGGGTGTCAGTAAATGAAGTAGCAGCAATGCAATGGAAAAAAGGTGTTGCAGATTCTTGAATGCTTGCAAGATGGGAACAAGAATGTAAATCCTTTGATCGCTACATTAAATAAAAGTCGACATTTAAATGTGCGGACATATTTAAATGTCGACATTTAAATAAATGTCGACATTTAATATATAGCGCCTTAACAAGGATCAAGGGCCTTTCCATATTCTTCTGCCACTAGAATCGTCAGTGCTTACAAATGGGGGGCCAAGCAACTCTCCTTTGGGCGGCGTCAATGGACACTATCACCTAACAGCTCCCCATTTTGCACCTGGGTGGAGAGAGGCAAGCGGAGGTAAAGTGCCTTGCGGGACAAATCGAAGCCAGAACCTTTGGGTCATGAGTCGGTCGTTGTATCCACTGGCCCACATGCGCTCTCATTGCAGAATGATGAGGAAAGTATCAAGATGACTTGTGGCATCTTGATAAATCTGTCACACAAATGCTTGGTGCAAAAGCTAAGTCAGAATGTAAAAGTATGGCCCCAGGATGCCAGCAATCCAATCTTTATGGTGGTCAGCAGCAACTTGTGGAGGCGATACTGCTGGCCCCACTCATCAAGAAGTGGGATCACTTGCTTATCATATTTACTATACGATGATTGGGGGGGACGAAGACCATAGCATACCCAGCCGGGGTGTGGAGGCAGCGTACCAACACCCCAGGGGTTTGCCAAAAATTTAACAAAATCAGCCTATTTTAATTTCAGAGGTCCCCACACCCGAATGCACCCTGAAAAGTCCACAGACCTGGGTACACACCCGCAGAATACCATGAGTGGTAAGGAAAACTTCCCGATGAGGAAAGAGTTCCCAAGTGGTTGAAGGAGGGTTCAGCTGAAGATTATTATCTGAAGTGTGGATATGACCAAGAGATCTCAAAAGGTGTGAAGAAGGTAAACATGTTTTGCCATACTAGCAACTGAAGTTTTCAATAGCAGCAGCTTAAGCACTCCCCCAGAGAATGCACTTTCCATATGAGGAATGGTGTGGGGGTGGTGAGTACTAAGCTTGTTTAGTGATTGAAAACAATCACAACTACACAGGTAGGGTTCAGGCTCGTGTAAAGCACAAATCCAAACATTCTGGTCCAGTAGGGTCTCTCATCAGGTACAGAGTGGCATACCCAATAGGCACTGAAAACCGTGGATAGCCAAGCTGATTTTTGAGAAGAAAGAGTATGGCTTTGTGTATGAAGTGACTGAAAATACAAGTTACGTACAAGTTAGTAAATCAGAAGGGGTCTACTGTGACCACTCGACCCACCTGCATGGTCGGAGATAGAATATGCCCCACTGAGGGGCTGGTACATTTTGTGACCCACTTTGCCTGAACCGACTCGGAATATGGCAGCCTTTATAGAAAGAAGTACAGTATCATTTGCCCTTTATCTGTAAGGCCTGTGAATTCCGAGTCGGTCAGGCAAAGTGGGATCACAAAATGTACCACCTCACCCCCACTGAGAATCGGGTAAGGAAATGGTCGTTTGTGCTACAGTTTGTATTGGAAAGTAAGCCAAACCCACTTGAATGACACCTTTGCATTGAGATGGTTGTGGGTCTTTCATTAATTTTTTATTCCGATTCAGAACAACAGAAATACGACCAGAGTAATACTAATGTGCTTTCTGCAATTCTTGCAGACGACCACAAATAATGATTTTAGGTAAAAATAATTTGTGTTGCAGCTCAGCAGGGCAGTGTAACAATTTGGTTACATTTTGTGATCAAATTGGATGGGAAAGCAGAGCAGTGGCGGCACCAGAGGGGAAATTCCCCCAGTTTTAACCCACAAGAAAAATGACAGATTTTTAGCAAAAATCTGCAATTTGGGGCCAAAAAGTCACAAAATTAACAGATTTTGCACGTGTTAGTTTTTTCCACACGTGTAGTGATCACGCACAAATCTCATCTATGTCGTTCGTATGTTCCAACCATTTTTATTCCTTCAAAACTTGTAAAAAACTGGTGGGGTGGGGGAAAGTTTCCCCCTCTGGCTCGAAAAAGCAGGACGATATGGATCAAAATATGCATTTTCATCCCTCTAGTTTGATGATATTCGACCAATTTAAGCCTAAATATTTGCAAAATTAAAGTAAAGCTAGTAAATTTGGTAATTTTCGCATGCTATGTGTGCATTTAGTTACACTTGGAGCAGGCGGTGACGGCCAAGCCTCATTCATTATAGCAACTCACCAAAAATGTCAGAAGAAATTACAGCAATACTGAGTGCAAACCACAAACCAATTTGGGTGCTTTGATGTGGGTCGGTCATGGGTGTTCCTATGACCCACATACGACCTCGTCCTCGTTCGTTATTCATACAAAAAAAATCAGAAATAACCCTTCCAGTGGAGTTGATTCTTCAACTCCAACGGTTTTGGAATAAGAAAATATTCCTTGACAACATATAAAAAATTCGGAATTTTTCGTCAAGATTTCGCTTTTACGTGTTAAACCAATGGCGACGTCTGAAATTTGGATTTCTTGGCTGCCCTCCCCTGAGTTGGAGTTGAATACCCAGAGGAGCAGATGCGAAGAATGCAGAGGAGACTGACTAAACTGGAGCATGCACAGGTGTTACCAAGGCCTTCAAACGTCAACCAAACACTACACGCTGCAGGATTTCGATTGGACACATTGGCATCAAGACAATTTTGGGGTTGGTACATTTACTGCACCCACTTTGCCTGCTCCCAGTTGAATTCAGCAGCCTTGACGGAATAAAGTGCAGGGAATACTGTACTTTATTCCGTCAAGGCTGCTGAATTCAACTGGGAGCAGAAAAAGTGGGGTTACAAAATGTACCACCCCACAATTTTGCTCAATTACAATCTGGGGAGAAGAGGACCTGGCAACCAGTACTGATTTCACAAACAAAGAACAGAACATTTTGCAGGCATCATCATATTTCTACACTGGGAGTGAAACATCCTATGATTGCTATGCTGGCATAATAAAGTGCAACAAAATAGATCCCAAAAATGCTGGACATGACTTTTCAGACTTGCAATTATGTTTCGTCCAAACCCGATTTCATCATTCAGAAAAAACACTGGCAGACTAAGAAATTGATTTCATAAGAGTTGATGGTGGAGGGGGACCAGAATCAGCACATAATGAGACAAGGTTTATTTGACCAAACTGGATACAATTGTCACAACTGGATATAGTGGCAGAGTTTTTTCTTTGGGTGTTCATAAGGTGACACCCTTTCTGACACCTTTTCTGACATACTTTTATGACACATATGAATTCGGAACATTAACGCGAATAAACCACATAAACCAGTGGTTGATTTCCGTAAAGGTCTTTTCTGACATACTTTGCTGCCACCCTATGAATTCGGAAACCTTAACGGACCTTAACGGACAAACCACATGGTTTATGGGTTTATCCGTTAAGGTTTCCAGAATGCATAGGGTGTCAGAAGTATGTCAGAAAAGGGTGTAACCGTATGGAAACACACCCAGATCTTTTCTAAATGTGGAGCACCTAAATGCGTAAACTCTCAATGAGTGCTAACCAATTTGTTTTATCACATTCACATTGTGTCGGGAATACCAGAGACTTATGGGGACGTGGTCCCAATCAAATTGTAGCCTCTTCTTGGGAGGATGTGGTAGTTGAGTGCGAGATTAATTAAGTGCATTGATTTAAGGAAAACACTGTAGAGTTGTTAAGCTAGAAAATTACAAACTTCATGGACATTTTGTTAGTTTGGAATATATTGAACTATGCGGTTTTTCTTGCTATGAACCTTACACCATGCTTTGATGCATATGCCCTAAGCAAGAAACGCATTTGACTACTAAGCTGCCATTTCTGTGGTTTGAGAGTTTCAGATTGGCTTGTGCAACTGATCAAAGAACACCTTTCAAATCACTCAGATGAGAGTTTTTAAAATCCGTAGAGAAAATAATGATATCAGCGACATAACAATCTTTCTAAGTCAGATCACATTGGGGTTGACAATCAGAAGGACGTAACATCAGCACTGAAAGAAATATATCAATCTTGGCTGGTGGTGGTCGTGGCCGGACGGACGGTTGTTTTGCGGTTCCGTCTTATAGTAGTTTTGTGCTGGTTGTTCGTTGTTGAAGTCATTGTAGTGTTTTAACCTTAGTATTCTACCAGTCAGCATCAGTCAATGACGCATGTTGCAACTCCGTGAGAATTTGTGTGATGTTTGCATCTTGCTTCTTATTCCCTCTAAGACCGGCTATCATCGAGGTTGCTCGCACGCCATTTTTTCCACGACACAGGGACCACCATCATGCACATCCGGGAGTGTCGACAATCTTAACTCCCATCTTGCATATGCTTTCAAAAATATAATAAACTTGAGACCAGATCCATCACATATGCTTATTTATATGTCACTATGTTTATATAACATTACAATAATCAACAGTACTAGTCCATTCAAAGCAATATTACATGTGCAATAGATGGTAATTTAGATTGGTGTAGACTGGTTTACTTGGGTTTGGTTCTGAATTCTCCACCTTCCAAGTTTCAATTCTCATAAATATATCATACATTAATTTTGGTCTACTTAGAATTGGCAAGGCTCTGTCACAATTATTGCATGCTCTTATTTATTGCATATACCTCAACTTACAAACCCTGCACGCAAAATCATGTAACACTGTTGCATGTGATCATATTTATGTTAAAAAGCAAACTAAAAGCCATAACCATAAGGGTAAATATTACGTAACGAATACCATGAGGTGCATGAGTAATATTTGTGATTGCCACTGTGTGTTCACTTTAGTGTTTTTAATTGTTTTGGTGCGTGTAGTTTTAATCTACGCTTAATGATGCTTTGTGCTACACTACAGTGACAGTCAGAGTCATTATAAATTTTGGTTTTTTTTTAGCTTCTAATATTGCCACTTGCTGAATGTTAGGGTGTGCTGATATGCTTATGTATTTTTACAAATATATTCCCCTATATCGTATGAATTCATTGATTGCCGTGATTAATTTGGGCTTTACCCCCCCCCCCCAGCTTTTCCTAATCTTACCCTGTTATATTGTGCTTGTATAATAATTATCACTCCATAGGCCATTAGTATGGATAGGTTGGTTAACTTCGCAGCGGCTGTGATTAAACAACACTGCCCGCTGTCTGGCTACTCGTAGAGTTCTGAAGAACCAGTTTTGTAATTACGACAACCAATTTATTTATTGATGTGGATAACTGAAAAAAATCGTGCTGCATTGCTCTAGACAAATCCAAAGCTCTCCACAAAACGTTGGAGGCTGGGCAGGCGTGCCAGGCCTGCAATTCAGACTTTTCTCGTAAAGGGGGGCAATGGAGATGAACACTCGGCACTGTACTATGAAGGATTTAGAACGGGAAGTGGTCAATTGTATAGTCATAAACCTGCTAATGTACTGCACCCGGTCGAGGCTTGAGTCGCGTGAATATGTGGTGTTTTTTTGCCAGACTCTACCATATTTATATTACTAATAGTATCATATACTCGCTAGCGAAGTGTTAGTGTAATATGTCTTACTATATCAACTGGTCTCGCTTTTGAGTCTGCACAATGACAAACTGATCCACTACACAAAGTCTACGGCCCCGCAATAACATTCCAAGGTGCGTGATCCTAGTAACAGGAGTTTGTAACCACTTCGATGGCGATATAGGCAGCATCTATTAAAAGCGGATGGTTGCTAACGGTAAATAATTGTTATTATGCCAACCGTTTATTATTGAGGGTTAAGTGCATGACTATTTTAAGTATTTAATGAATTGAGATCCAAAGCGAAGAATGCCGTTGCGGAACCCGGCACTGCAGGCCCTGGCACCTCGGACCCCGTAGCACCACCCGACATCACCACCATGGCAGCAACCGCCCTGGCACCAACTGCCCCGGCACAACTGCCCCGTCACCAACCACCCCAGCAGAACCGCCCCACCAGCAACCGCCCCGACAACAGAACAGTGGAAAGTATGGATGTGATGCTAATGGGAGAGTTGTTCGAATTCATCTGAATGGGGAATTCGTCGAAGACGCATGGAAGTTTATAGAAAAGGGAGGGGGTCTATTTCAAGATATTTAGTGGAGGAGCTTTTTGCACAGGAGGAGGGGATGAGTAATAATTGCTTCTGGCAGAGATTGGAAGTGTCGTTTAGATCCCGAAGGTTAGAGCTTGTGAAAAGAGCTGTATCACATTCTGCCCATGCGCCTCAGTAAACGCGAAACTGTGTGGAGATGCTGTGTTAGTTCTATTGACTTCATGAACAGAGACCTAAAGACTAATTTTTGTCAATAGATGGTTTATGATAAAACAAATGAAAACCATGATATGTTTTTTATGTCTAACAAATGCATGATTCATGATGGTTTTAGCTGTCAATAGGTAAAATGACAAATACAGTATTTTTTTTATATTTTTAGCCTTTTGAACTTTTATTTCCAAACCTACATTATATTTCTATGTTCTTGCCGATTATGAAAGCTGGTGTACTTTTACAGATTTCCCTGCTGTGTGCGGGTATCCATAAAATATTCATAATTTTAGATAATGGGCATTTTTCCCATTTAAACCATGGTTTTAAACAGATTTTTGGGGAAAAAATCCCATATCTTGAGTTAAACAATTTTCACAATACCCGCAACAGGGAAATCATGTAAAAAAGCATGGTAAAAGTGATAATTTAAAAATATGAAAAACTGGCCTGGGATTGTGGATTTTTACATATCTGACAGCTAAAACCATCATGAATCATTGCATTTTCATAGGTTTTATTATAACCATCGCTTGGACAAAAGTTATTTTTTATTACTATTTTAATCACTCTGAGCCAGCATGGGACCCACCTAATAACCAAATGAAATTATTCTTAACCTTGTCATTTTACATTTAAAATTAGTTGAACAATTTTAATATCATAATAACTAATAACCATTTCAATTCATTAATGTATACAGGCGCGCAAAAAAACAAAAAAAATAATCCGTTAAAGGCGCAACATTTTCCTGTTTGCTTATAGGGTATGTGTAATTGCTGCATAATCACAAGGTATGCTCCGTCCGCTACGCATATATATTGCATGCATCCATTTGACAATTTGACTATGTGAAATTGTGAAGTTGCCATCATGGTCACATGGTATTATTTCCTTCTTCCTTCTCACTGTCTACCCCGTTTAATCTATTTTTTGTATCATTCAATTTTATCTTGTATTCAATCCGTTTATTATTCGCAATGACTAAATGACTTTTTTTAGCTATCCACAGATTCCTCTAAAATGTAAGAATTGTCGTATCTGAATTTCATGTAATTGTTATTACATACATGCAGCACTTTGAGGATTTGCCGATGTGGCAAATTGTAAGTTGCCGTATGGTCACATGTATTTTCCTCCTTGCTCATCGTCCCCCCTTAATTTTTTTTTTTCTAGCTATCTCACAGATCGCGCTAAAATGTAAACATTGTCATAAGTACATCTCCATCATGATGTAGCATTAACATTTACCAACAGATCCGCTTGCCATGGAAGCTGAAGTTCACAGCGTTGACAAAGGAACTTCAGCTTTGCATGATAATTAGTCACTCTCATTAGCCCACCACCGCCAACTTCTCCAACTTTGCCATCAATACACAAAAGATTCCAAATCGCGGTGTACCCAGGAGCTTAGGCAAATCCATGCGTACTTTTAGCTCTACTCCAAGGGTTACCCCTGGATGCAGACGATGCAGTAACTACAACTAATACTGCGAAGTACAGCAAAGCCCACTGGATAGGATTAGCAGCTATGTTTAATAGCCAGTACCCCAGTCATAGTGTACTCTGCATTTGCCAGCTAGGTGACTGACAGTACCCATCGTAAGCCACCAGTAGTTAAGTACCTCTACAGCTACTCCGACGGGAGTACCTCACAGTACTCCCCTACCGGCTGCCTATTATGCACACTTTTGTACCAAGAGGGCGCCAAACTTTCCATTGTTGTTTTACGACTTTCGATCATTTTCAAGCTTAGTAACATCAATATTGGCTGTTGAGGCATCACCAAAAAACCCTATATATGACATGTTGTGTAAAAACATAACATACAGACTGTCCCAAAAAAAACTATCATCAAACGAAAAATTCGCATATAAACTGCATTTTTTGTGAGATATTTTGATTTTATTGTTTAGACCGAATTAACACATCCCGTTTTTATTCCTTCCAATTTGATGCACTCTACGGGAGATTTGTCAATTGAACACAAGGATAAAATACCACTTGGCGAGTTTCACGAAGGTTAAAGAAACTAAAGGTATAAGGTGTGTCTCATCTTGTGGGATTAACGTTTCAAACAAAAGAATGTTGAGAGATTAGAGCCAATGCCTTATTATGCTTTGCACTAATCAATATATTACTTTTTGAAACATGAAAGCCCAGAAATTATTTTGTGGGGGAAATTGGGACTCACTCTCAGGGGACAGTAATCATGAATTCATGTACAATTTGTGAATTTTACTGCTGAAAGCAGGGGGCAGCACAAGTCTCTGTTGGGGGACAAAAGTCCGGACATCGCTCTAATGAGGAGGGTCAATTTCCCCTACCAATTCCTACTGTTTCCAAAATGCCAGGAAGGAACATTGTGAAGAAACAAGCATTGAACAAATTACAATAAAGGAAATGATGGTAGTTGTCCAAAGCCTCGTTTTACTTTCAGCGAGGGTGGTTTTATGAATCTACTTCTGCTGAAACCTGGATAAGGCTGAGACAACAGACTGTTTTGGATTAGAATTTCCTCCATGCTAGATGTATTTTATTGCAATTGTGCCTTATAAACTTATATATATGTTTTTATATCACAAGCCAGCACTTTATAACCTATTTTTTATTTGAATTTTCAATAGAGGATGGCTTGAAGTTGATTTTACAATGGAAACTCTGTTGATATCGGGATAACCAAAACTGGCCCAACAGGTTGTTTTCAAACGTCGCAGATAATTGGCCTTAACTCCTAAACCATACCCCTAAATTACACCAACCTACAATCTTATGAAAGCGGAAATTTCCTAGTAAGAATCAGTCAACTTCCAGTTGAGATGAACATAAGTTGTTGGCCAAAAAAATTAATCTTTGATTGTATAGTTTTTTTTGGGACAGTCTGTATGTGACCAAATGTTCAATAATGGATAGATTACTAAAATACTCACACAAAGCTCATTTGCATGAGTACCCATGCAGGTACTCCTTCATGGGTTACTAGTGGTTAAGCTACTGTGTGTGTACCTAGATTGATGATTACCCCCACTTTTGCGGCCGCGATGTGGTACCCATGCCGGTGGGTACTCTGTGACTACTTAACAGCTACTTCACAGTACTCGCATTAAAATTTGGTTGTGACCTTTCACTCATCTCTGTCTTAAAATGGGTACCAAAAAAAGCATGTGAACACCCACCCCAATCGAAGCACACATAAAATCATGTGATGACGAGCAGTAGAAAAAAATTCCCTGACAGAGTCCCACCGTTAACTTCTTGGACATGGTTTGCAAGGTAAAGTGTTGCCGAGAGATGAATTATCTACAGAGCAAGATGTTAATCAACTTCATGTTTAATTTCATCCTCCATAAATTTAACGAGAGATAAGCAAGTACAGAACGATAGATACCGTAGAAATTCACAGATTATGAACCAGAGTATAGTCTAATCATACGCCACAGAAAACAATGCTGGGAAAACTCATCAAAACAGGAAATAACTTGGATGAGAATGAGTGTAATTTTCATTCTCCTGTGGGGCTCTGGAGGGAGTCCAAACATTTTCTCAAAGTTCCAAAGATTCAGGTGAACAGAGTGTTGCTGTAAAACATAACCAAAATCAAAGATAAGCAGTTCAATCAAGAAAAGGCACAAAAAAGTACAATAATTTCCATGCAGACAGGGCTCAAATGGGCCACACACTGAAATTCATAGCAGCGCATTAACAACATAACTGATGACAAAGAGGGTTATTCATTCTCCCATAAATGCAATAGAGATAAGCAAAGGACAGAAACTGTAGATAACGTTAAAAAATTCACAGATGTACCAGAGTATGTCTAATCATCCAGCCACATAAACAATGTGGGAAAACTCATCAAAAACAGGAAAATAACTTGGATGAGAATGATGTAATTTTTGCTTCATGTTGGGGGCTCTGGAGGACGTCCAAACAGTTTCTCAAGTTCCAAAGATTCAGGTGAACATTAAGGTTTGCTGTAAAACATACCAAAATCAAAGTATAGCATTTCATCAAGACAAGTACAAAAAGTACAATAATTGCCATGCAGAAGGCTCAATGGCCACGACACTGAAATTCATAAGCAAGCGCATAACAACATAACGAGACAAAGAGGGTTCTTTCATGTCTCCTCCCAGAAGATGCAATGAGAGATAACAAAGGACAGAACGGTAGATAACGTTAAGAAATTCAACAGATGTACAATTATAGTCTACTCCTAAGCCACATAAAACAAGCCTGGAAACTCATCAAAACAGCAGGAAAATACTTAGACAAGAATGGGTGTATTGTCATTCCTCATGTGGGCTCTGGAGAGAAGTCCAAACATTTCTTCCAGGTCCAAAGATTCATGTGAAGAGCATTGCTGCTGTAAAATTACCAACAATTAAAAGATCACCGCTCATCAAGAAAGTACGAAAAAAATAATATCTACGCAGAAAGGCTCACATGGTTGTGACACTGACATTCATAGCACGTGTCAACAACATACTAGGGACCAAAGGCTATGCGGCTGCGGCAAGATAGAAGACGCAGGTCTCAAAATAGTAATCTGTTTACTTGAGAAACCGTACTTCACTGAGAGGTGTTATGAACTCTTTGCCATGTGGAGCGTCTTCAAACTGGTGGTTTACATTTTTTTGAAAAGGTGGGTGGTTTGGTAGCGTGGAGGACTACAGGAGTTGAAGTAAATTAGTTTTAGTTTGTTTCATACTACACTGCACTGTGCAGTGCTGGGCTGGCAAAGCAAGCACTGCAGTGTGCAGAAAAAACACCGGTGAAGTGAAGTACTGCAAAATGATCTGCATCATTTAAGTCCACATGACAGTACGGCACTGACTGCAGTGTACTGCGATATTTGGCAGTGCATGCAGTGCAGCGTTGTTCCTTGAAAACCAATGGCTCCTTATGCACCGCACTTAACGGCCGTGCTCTGCCATCGGCTGATGATAGTGGCAGCACTGTCACTCATAATAAAAAGCGACAATACCAACGGCCTATCAATTCCAGGCGACTGCAGTTTGGAAACTACCATCACCTTGTACAAGAACTATGGCAGGATGGGGACACCAATTTTATCAGAATGGGGGAAGAGGTTTTTAATGAATTAATTAGCCAAACTTCAGCCGTTCATCAAGCAATAAACAACACATCATCCACTATCCGTAGCGGAAAGAGTGTCCCTACATTACGGTACTATTTATTGGAGGTTTTCCGATTTATGTAGAGGGGTCCAAATCTTCCCAATTTACATAAAATGTGTATATCAAGTATCAGATGTAATTTTGGGGCATTTTACAAGTTTTAATTGGAAAGTTCTGAGCCAGGGGCACACTCCAAAAGTAAATTTGGGCAAAGAAATGTAATTTTTAACCTAAAATCCCCTTTCTTACTGCAAACGTTACATATTTTGATGGACACAATATCAAAAGTAACATTAGCAACAAAACATGATGATTTTTTACATACTTTGTGAGAGGATTGATTTTTTGATAGGTATGTTATGTATTTTTCAGGTCACTTATTACTATGAAGATCAGTGTCAAAAATATCCTGTTTTCAGGTAAATTTTTACAAACAAAAACTGTTTTTCAGGCGAATGTTACATTTGATGGACAAAAATGGGAAAATTGTGTCCATCAAAAAAGTGTAACATTCACCTATCAAAAAGTCTCATATCTTGAAAACTACTTATTGCAGGCAACTCAAATTTCTACCAGATTTTGCTTTTGTGAATTTCATGAGTTTAAATAGGTAAAACAACTGATAAAGTGGCCAAACAAAAATTATACTGAAAATGTGTTTTCTACATAAGGCCAAATCTACTGGACCCCTCTTATGAACGTGCCTTATGTTTTGTATTGTGGTTTAATGTTACAAAATAGGCCTATGAGTCGATCTTGAGTTAACCCACTCGGGTCTATGATTGGTCGATACACTGTAGGCCTATGCAAGTCAGGATTTAGGCACCCTAATTACTCATGTAAACGGTACTGGTTTCAGCTCCATTTTCAACATTTCCATTACTGCTGTTGCATGATCAGATTTGATAAGTCATACTCATTGTGTTAATATATACCCTTTCATGATATCAGAACTAGGTATATACTATTATTTCAAATATCATAAACATTTCACCATTTTATGGGATTGCATTTTCTCCATTCAGTTTTTGAGGGTTTTCGTAAAGTAACAATTCTGTTAAACATCTAGGAACAATTGTTCAGTCACCGACCTATCACCATCGAGCATTCATTCATGCATCGTCTGTTCTAGAAGTAAACATAATAACACCAGGAACTTTAAATTGTTGTCAGACGTCTCCAGACTACGAAAGGTATGGGAAGGGTTTAACCACCCTCTCCCCTTCCTTTAGAGAGTGGTCTGGTGGGCTTGGGTTGCCCGGGCATTATCTTGGAGGTTGGCTGGTCCACAGCGAATGACTTCCGGGGCGGGGGAGTGCAGGGGTAGAACCGCCTAGGCCCGCCAGGTAACTGTCCTCTGCTATCACTCGACATGCCAAAAGTGAGGATTAAAACCCTTATGGCTGGTCTGCTAAAGGTTCCTTTTACAAAAACAACCTAGATTTATGATCATTGATAAATTCTGACCAAATTCTGACCACGAACAAATGTCAATAAATTGTCAACCATTATTTTGTGCTCGAGAATCTCTGTAAATTTACAGAAATACACTCCAGTTGGGTTTTATCATCAACAAAATTTACTGAGATGTGTCAATTTAAAATAATGGTTATTTTTGTTAATATAATGAGATACTGAAGGCGAGCGTTTAACTTAAATCTAGCTCATAACTGGTGCAAAGTGCGAAGCAGTAAAGTTAGAATTCAAAACCAAGTTATCGGTCAAAAAGGTGATGAAAGTCTGTGTTACAAATAAAAATAAGAGACAAACTAAATGTTCCCAGAATCCCATTTCCTCTTTATATAAAATGTTCTTTTCAAGCAAGCACATTTAGCATCAAAATTTAGTACACTCTTAAATATAAACTTTTGGAAGCCGATTGTCAGGAAATGGTGGGGAAGGAAGACCAAAGCTAGCTAAATTTCTTGTCAACAGTCAGTTCACCACCCAGGAAAAATGGATTGTAACTGCAATGGCAAGCAGGGAAGCCTCCTTTAGACCCTATCCACTTGAAGGCAGTAAATGAGGCAACATTTCAGTTACTTCCCTGCACTGCTAGAGATTGACTTCAGCTGTGAAACATTGTGTTAAGATAGATAGACACAGCCAACAGAGAGGTAAAATGTGAAAGAAACCGATGATGATAGACACGGATCCCCAGAGATTGTGATGTTATTGACAAGTAGTAATTTTTCATCTGCATATTTTTTAACACTACTTGTAACATTTCCAATTCTCTCTTTTCTTTGCAATTTAGGTACTACTGAAAGGTGTGTACCTATACACGCTCCGCGGGATGTTGGGAACACCACAGCGTCAGGCACTGGTGAAATTTTGTATTGCTCTATCTGTGCAGCCCGAACGGTCCATCTGAATATGATGGCTCAGCTTGAAAGGGTTTTCCTCCACTATATCTCATTAATGGATAAATATTATCCAGAGACCTTGAAGGCAACAACCAAAATTTAAGTTATTCAGATGGTGATGTATATCCCTAACATCCCTCAACTGCATTGTTTTAAGTTTTCAAAAATTAGAGCGGACCCCTGCCTTGTTTTAGGGAAAAAATAACGCTACCTCCCTTTTTTACGATGATTGTCAGGTTGGTAGTCACTTTCCTCTAGGGACGTAAGGGATATATAAGTAAAAGTAACAAATCTAAAGTAACACAATTTTAAACATCAGGAAATCGGTATGTTTTCAGGAGCCGTTTAAAGTCTGACTCAGAGATTTCGAAATATAATTTTTTTGTGTGATAATGAAAAATAATCAACTAGAACTAAAGATTTTAACCTAAAATGCACCAATCCGAAATTTGAGATGAATCGGATTTTTCGTTTTGATGCAGTAAACATTTACGTGTATTACTACGTCCCATAAGATACTGTGTATAACAAAAATTCCGGATCCGAAATTTTATAACAAAGTTGCGATTTTCTATATGAAGGAATTCGATTTAAGCTTAGCAATTTCACACAGTGATTAGTATATGGGCAAGCATTATGTACATGCAAAAAACACAATTTTTTTTGAAATTGAGGGCGCCCTCCTCAGGAAATCTCTGAGTCGGCCTTTAAAGACACTGGTGGTGGGTGCCTCTCTTGAGCAACAAGGTAATGTCAATTCACATCTTTAAATGTGGGATGTTGTGTCTGAAAATAGGCGTGTAGGAGACTAGGAGTGTTTAAAGCGGTCATCAATCAAGAGTGACGTGACTGATAAATAAAAATATTTGTATTGTGTTCTTTTTACAGACTATTTTGTGGCACGTTGCGTCATTTTCCACAATTTTTGAAGAAATTCGGGCCGCTACATTCATACTGGATGTTTTACTTTGAAAGGCAAATTCACCACCACGTCTCCAAGCTCCACAATGTAAAACATCCAGAAGCTTCGATGACAAACTCTTACCGGGTAATGTACACTACATTTTCTGCTAAATTAACATGAATATGTCTTAAAAGTACTACCAAGGCCGTTGGAATATACCGCTCAATTTAAAAAAAGTTATTGATCTGTAAATGAATAAATGCAGACATTGCCATAAATCCAACCTCGTTCATAATTAATTAGTCAGGTTGTCTGATTGATAACCCAAGAAAATAATAGTTGCACCTTATAAATTATAAACAATATTCGCTAAAGATATACTCTAAGAATTCAAACGTGCCCTTTCATGTTTAGTATCGTCACCTGCATCACATAGTGTCGTATTTCACATTTTTTAGGTTTTTTGCGAATATTTACCTTATTATTTAGTTCATCGAGTTCTTACCATCCACAAAGTTTCAAAATGTGAGGATGCGCAATTAATTAGTTTATAATTATGAATTTTTTTGTTATTTTCCTCAAAATCATATTCAGATTTCACATACTGTTGTATTTTAAAAATGCCATTCATTTACACTTGTTTGATATAGCGTTCTAATTTGCCGATCATGGGATGCACAAAGATGAAGAGAGTGACCCCCAGTTTGGCAAAAGATTTGGTGTGCAAGAAGATCTGAAGAGGGGAGCTGAGGGGATGGTGGTATTTCCTTGGGGGATAGGTCGTGGGAGGTGGTGGATGCGAGGTGGCTGTGACAGATAGAGTGATTCATGGGAGATGCACAAAGATGAAGAGAGTGACCCCCAGTTTGGCAAAAGATTTTGTGTGCAGAAGAAGTGAGAGGGGAGCTGGAGGGATGGTGGCTAGGGGATAAGGTTAGTGGGGGGTGGTGGATGCGAGGTGGCTGTGACAGCTAGAGTGAGGTATGGATGGATGAAGTTTAGGGAATGTGGGGAGTTGTTGCAAGGGAAAAGATATCCTTTGAAGATGAAAGGAATGGTGTATAAGAGTTGTGTAAGATCAGTGATGTTGTATGGGAGTGAGACGTGATGTCTGAGCGAAAATGAGATGGGGATTCTGAGGAGGACAGAGAGATCAATGATGAGAGCGATGTGTGGTGTGAAGTTGATGGGCAGGATGAAGACTGAGAATTTGATGCAGATGTTGGGTTTGGAAGAGGCGATGGACTGGTTGGCGAAGGCGAATAGTGTTCGTTGGTATGGGCATGTGTTGAGGAAGGATAATAAGCATGTGTTAAGAAGGGATTTTGAGTTTGAGGTGGGAGGTTTGAGGAGGAGGGGACGTCCAAAGAAGACATGGAAGAAGCAAGTGGAGGAGGAGAGTAGGAGGGTGGGGTTGAGGATGGAGGATGACGGGTGAAATGGAAGGAAGGAGTAAGGGCAGTTGCTGCGAATGTGAGGTGAATCCGGCCACCCCCGTTGACGGGGATAAAACCAGATTTAAAACTTTGGTTTAGTAGTAGTAATAGTTATATATATGGTTTATATTTGACTTTAAAATGTTTTCTTCAAAACAGTAAAGTCTAGATGTTTCTTTTATGCTTCGTTTTAACTGTATAGACATGAAATGTCGAGGTAGATTTTGAATTAGGATTTTCTCGGAAAACATGTTTTGTAAAATACGACAGTATGTGATGTGGGTGACGGTACATTTGTTCATTTTGTTTCGCAGTTTTAAAGAAAATAATGTAGGCCTATATAAATTAAATGTTCCTGTATATCCCATGTAGGGTAGCATAGTAATGTGGTAAAGTAATGGATTTCGTAAACAGAAGTTCATGTGTTCTAGTCTCAGTAAACATCGTTTTAACAGCAGCTGGGACTCACAACGAGATCGTAAAATTACACGGCTGTAAAACCACGAACTTAAAATAACGGCGGGAAATTGCAGCTTAAAGTTTCTTCAATGTTATTGTTGGTATTACAATCTTCTCACAAAGTTTAATTTGTATACATTACCATATAGGGGGGGGGGGGGGTGAAAAAAAATAAAAAAATTATATTTTGGCAAAAAAGGAAACGTTACTTAAAAAAAGACAAAAGATTGACAAAACTATACAGCAATTACTTAAGGTCACATGGTTGTAAATTTATTATACATGTTACGATTAAGATTTGAACCAGGGACGTCAGATTACAAGCCCACTACAACCACAACATACTTTTACCACAATAAAGTTAAATATTAAGATAGAATTACTTGTTTTTTCAAATTAAGAAATTAATATTAACTAACAACATAGGCCTTATGTCAAAGCAGGAATCAGTTCTAAGAAAGTACTTTTCGAAACCCCTTTCCCCGTTGTCTGTAATTAACCCCCTGAGATCCTACCGGCCGATTTGATGGGTTGGTACATGGGGTTAATATGTTGATTTAGCCAATCACAGACCATGGTAAGAACAACTTAAAGGTTTGTAGATAATAGAAGGTATTTATGATTGGTTACTCATAGGTTATATAATGCTATATCATGGAAATGAGCAATCAGAGATACTGTACGAAAGGTGGTATACCCCAGGGGGTTAACGATATGTCCCGTGACAAGGCGGTTCTCGCACCACTGTCTGCCCTCATTTGCATCTAAAATGTGACGCATTTTGCACATGTCCCATTTCAGAATATAATAATGACAGAATGCCCTTTTAATCCACCCACAGAACCTTTGACCTGTTTTACCCCTCTTATGACCTTGTTCAAGTGCTTACACTGATCAAGTTTGGTGATCAGTAGCATTAGAATTAGGTTTGTGCAGAAAATCAAATTTGATAATTTCCAAGAATGCCCCTTTATCTGCCCCATGACCATCACCCCTTTTAGAGTAAACCTCATATGGCTTTTATGCCACAACTCATGTCAGGTGCCCCAGACTTGTACTCATGGTATGGTTAAATGTCACATACCAAGGTCAAAGGCCATTAGAGGTCAACTTGTGCAAGTGTGAGGAAAGGTAATGACTGGTTTCATACAGCTTGTCGTGCTGTCGCAGTGTCGGGCCTGACAAGTAAATTGTGCAACAGCGCAAGCATAGTTAACACGTGACCATAAAACTTACCATGTCGCCGCGACAGTCGCGACCCTGTGTGGAAGCTGCGACAAGCCGATAAATCAATTAGTTTGTCGTGCTGCTCCCTGCGACAGACAGCGAAGAGGTGACTTGAACTCAACTTTTCAGCGACACCACCCGATGCCGAAAAAAACTGACCAATGAAAATGCACTTAGTATTTATATTTGTTAAACTCCTCCCGAGCGATGGGACATCGCTAAAAATGGATATGTGGGATTTGGGTTAGCATTCCAACGTAAACAAATGCGATTAAAGAAAAATGGCGGCAGATTCAAGATCTAAAAAGGAGTTGTCCAAAAGATAATCAGCCAGCAAAATGATTGGATATCCAATTCCCAGGTAGGCCTGATCATTTGTGGGCAGTAACGAATGATGAAGGCAGGGATCAGTGGGTTTGCAGCCCCTGATCGCTCAGGCTGCACCAGCACAATAGATCCCAGTGATCTATTGAGAATCCCCGGATGATAATTACAACTACATTTACACGGCAGTAGATGTAGAGATGACTCGAGCCTACGTATCCCAGTCATCAATAGATGGGATATGAGCAAGGACTCCGAGCCTCTTCTTTTGGCTTGTCAGAAGTACCCAGCCTTATGGAACAAGAAGCTCAAAGCCTACCGTGACGACAACATCGATCCAATGCCTGGGTAGCCATTGCTGAGGAACAGACCTATCACTGTTGTAGTATTTTATTCTAGGTTTTTTTCAGTAATTGTACCAAGTGTAATTCACAGCTTATTCAACAGTGCAACACCATCTTATTTGGCTCATTGTGTGAAAATCGGAGGTGATGTAAATCAGGCTACAAAATCCTGGGACCGCCTCCCCTCAAAAAATTGACCGGCAGAAAATGTTCAAAACTAAAACACACACACACACAAATGATATTGACGCAAAAAAGGTTCAAAGATAGACATATGCCTATACAGAAAATTTTGCCCATTTCTTTGTGGTCCAGAGAGACTGAACATTGTTGTGTAGGCCTGTTGTACATGCCGAGGACCAAACAATCCACGAAACATTCACACAATTACAAAAACAAAAAAGATGGTGCAAACCCAAAGTTATTTGTCATTATTATTTAAAAAATACCGCTAGATATAATCATTCCATGTCAAATTAGCATTTAATATCACAAAATTTTTGTTTATTCAGTCTCGCTTTTAAATTTATGGTTGATGACCTTACAGAACCTAACATCAGCTTAAATGAGGGCACCCAGGGCTCAAAGTAGCCCTGGGCTAAGGGGCCGATAAATGCCCCGAGTTGACTTGCCAAAGATCCCGATAAATGTGACAGCAAGTTTGTTTTATCAAATCAAAATTTCTTGTGACTACATTTACTTTGGTGTGCAGAATTGGGCACCCTAGCTGCACCGAAGCAAAAATGGTCAAGTATGTCTTTTGAATTTCTCCATAGCCATTGGTTCAAGCTACGTTTGGCTCGTGCCTTGTGTCCTCACACGCTTGATAGCCTACACTGTGAGCTAAAGTATTTTTTAAAAAATACTGTGTCAAAGATTGTGAGAAAGTTTTTGGACTGATGCGGCATGCGATCAATGTGGAAGTTTAAATGTCTCCATGCACATCCAAAACACAAAAGAATTAGAAGTTAATACAATCATATTTTTAGGAATATAGGATTGCACACATTTTTTCGGCCTCATTCAGCGCTCAAATTAGAAAATAAAACAACAGCAACCGCCACTGTTGCATGGTAGGTTTTTCAAGTTACATGCACCAGAATATATATGCTACCTGCCCAGCAGATTTTTTAAACATTGTAACATTCAACTGTCACTTGCATATTTCAGCAAGATCCTTTCTGTCAAAATGTCAAGTCACATTGCTAGGGTAATCATCATGATTGGAAGTGATTTTGCTTTATATAACATGGTTTCTAACAGCTAAAACATCTGAAAAGCAAGACTGTACTGAGGTTCTTCCTGGCACGTGACAATCATTCATCTTAAACCCCGGGCCTTAAACACCAGTAACTCCCAAAAAGATTTTGTAATTAACAATCTTCATAGATCATTAACATTCACATGCTTTATAATTAGTCCACAAGAGGATTGAATAACTGGAATGGACTCGACCCGTTAGCAGCACAGAATGACTAACTGTTTGTTAATTTCAGTAATTAATACTAGTGGTGCTTTTACTGGCACTGTGAGTGGATGGTCAGACACCATATATGACAAATTTCATGTGTACTAGATGTGTGTACCAAACTTAACATACAAGGGGTGCGTCATAGGTTGTACATCGAATCTAAATGTTTGATTTTTGGCAACAATTTGGCTATAGAACGGGAATTTTTAAAACAATTTAACGGGCATTGAGCTGAAATGTGAAGCAAATTTTGGCGGGAGCTGATGTTTTCTTTGAAATTTTTCAATTTCTCATGTTGGAGCTATTTTCTCAGTTTACTTTATAAAGGGTGTGTCCTAAAGAACGGTGGGAAACGTAACATGGGGTGGGGGTGCGTCAAAACGGCACATACCCGTATCACCATTTTAGACCAGAAGTGCACTACCACGGGGCTTTATCTTACCAAATATTTATGATCGCGCGTACATCATAACAGTGTTTTGGATTATTAAATTTCTCAATTCACCTAAAGCCCCATTGTTAAGCTTAATATAACTATAAGCTATCGTCAGTAGATGCAAAATTTTATATGTTTATGACCTTTATTTGCTTTTACATCACCAATACAACTGCTAGCTTCAGTAGATAAAAGCATATTGATGTCTTTAATCTTATAATACCAATGTTCTAATTTTCTTTTATCTTCATTAGATAGCAAAAGATTAAAACCATTATACCATTTCTGTTAAACACTATCAGTGATTTTGAAAATATTTGGAAATTGGCAGCAATAGGTCAAAGTGAAGGATCATCTGTAGAATTCTCATAATTTACCTTTCCGTGTAGAATTGAAAGAAAAGGAAGACACCGGCAGTGTTCCCAAGATACGATTCTCCTTCAATTACATGTTGTAGTATGTCCGTTCGGACAGTAATGACTAAAGCTCCGCTTCTGTCCTTATTAGGTTGCGTCTGCGCTTATCATTTGCAGGGTTTTTAGGATACCTGTCCTTGGTTAAGTACATGCGAAAATCTGATTTTTGATTCTATTTTTCGATTTCTCATTTACAAATCACTGATGTGTCTTTATGGTTTATGCTTCTTATATCATCTTTTACCTTTAATACTGAGAGTGGAAAGAGTTGTGATGTTTACCGAGCTCTAGTTGTTCGCAACTTATGAAACTCAATTCCTCACATTGCAAAACTCTTCGCAACTTTTCTTGAACTTTTTGTATCGTTCTGAAACATGCAACTTATGGTACTTTCCAAAACTTTATACGCAACTCAATAGGCACATGCAGAACCTTTGTCACACTTAAACGGAATCTTTTCATAAGGCGTTTCGCGCAAAGGTCGGGGGTGGGCTGTTCAGTGAGCTTAACACTTACGAAATTTAACAAACCCATGATGCCCACTTTGTTGGCTGTTTGCGGAATCTTCTCACTTGTCACATACATTATTCATTGGGCCTCAAACTTGATTGTGGCAAGATTCAAATTTTAGCGGCATTCAATTTGCTTTTAGGTTTGTCAAGAATTGCTATAAAAGCTTTCAAGAAAAATAAATACAAATAGATCAGTACCTTATCGTCATCACCAGCCCTTTCTGCTGGCGATATTGGTATGCGTTGGTTCGCCGGTGCTCCAACTTGCCCTTCACCTGTTCCAATAGCCAATCGAATTGAGCGATTGTCATTCTCATGACTCCAGTGAAATTTGTCACCACATCGGGTGAGTTCGCATTCTTGCGCATGTTGTAAAACTCGCCCTGTTTGGCGCGACGCATACAAATGTCTGCTGATAGAATCGGCGGCGGCGCCTACGGAGAATAACCAGAATTATTATCACCACTATATTTGCCACACCAGCGCGTTTCTCCTTGGGCTCATTGGAGCCAACATCCTGCTTCCTGTTGGCGCCATATGTTGAGCCGTCTGCCGCAAACCACGAAAAAGTATGATCTCGCGACATCTCGCAGCGACACTCGACAGCACTTTTTGGCGCGGCGACAAAAAACAGCATGTAGTGCGACAACTTGTGTTTGTGACACTGCCGACAAATATGAAGCCACATAATCGCGTGACAGCGACCCACGCGTTGAGAACCTTTTTACAGTGAGATTCTTAAATGTCCTCTCTAATAATTTTAGGAACAAATTGTTTAAATCTTTAGAACGTCCCGAGGCTATACCAATTGCCAAACTATCCAACAAAACTTTTAAAGGTGGACCAGAGAAGTTTGGAATAGGTTTTTACTAGAACTAAAGATTAAAAATCACCAAAAGGCTCAATTCCAACGTTGAGAGGAAACATATTTTTCTTTTGATGTCAAACATTCTGAGTATAAAAGTACCATAGGATAACTGTGGTATGTTTACCCAAAATCTGATCTGGAATTTTATTACAAGTGTATTGTCTTTTTGAGGAGAACATCGATTTGAGCTATCTATTTCACACATTGATATAGTAAGTGGGTGTTCGTGCAAAACATGAATTGTTTATAAAAATTAAGAGCGCTATTATCAGGAAATCTCGAGTCGTAGTTCGGAAACATGAGTCTTCGGCAAAAAAAATTGCAGATTGGAGTAACCCACCGACCCTAATTTTGAAATCACGCCTGTACAAAAGTCGACCTACCCTAATTTTTTTGAATGATTTTTCAAAAATCTGATTTCAAGTTGTTTTTTACCCTGATTTTTAACCTATTTTCTCAATATTTTTTTGTGTTCTGGTGTAACTTTGGCAACTTCTCTTTAAGATTTCATAATAAGATCAAAAGTTCACTATTAATACAATTACATGACTATGTGTGATGATTTGATGTAGTAATGCTTTATAAAAAAAAAAGCCACCCCCCTACCCTATTTGTACAAATTCTTCTGTTACTCCAAACAACACTTTTTTTTTTTGCCTCTGTCATGCAGTACCTGAGTTTGAAAATTGTCAAATGAACAATGAACTTGTTATTACATTAATACAGACTCCCTGACTTGTACCACTCTCTATGCATTTAAATTTCAGCCCAATTCCTTATAAAGAAATGTCGTCTCAGGCCCGTGGGGGTCAAAGATAAACACTTTGCTTTCACTCTTTTATGTTTTTAAAAACGTGTTAAAAATTCCAATTGGGGAAGCTCATTTAAACATCGAAAAACCCATGCGTCAAAGTTCAATGCTTTTCGGGTGATTTCTAGGAGCTGTGGTCTGAGAAAAGACCCACATTGTGACCATAAAAGTTAGTATTTTTTATTTTGTTTTTTTTTAACGTTTCTAGGCCATTTAAAAAACTTTTACAAAACCTGAACAGTGTAGATTAACAGTTTCATGATGTGATAGCACGGGGTTTTAGGTTTAGGCTTAAGCTGAGAAATGTTCTCTTCTTTCTTTGGTACAAACTTGGCGAAATTCGATCTATAGGAGCAAATACGAAATTCAGCCTATGTTTTTATATATTGAAATATAAGCAATCAAATCCCTTGTTTTCTCAGTTTATGCCCTTTTCTGTTGCCAATACAAGTAGAAATCTTTGAATGTCTAAACTCTATGAAATTACTAGTATGACACCATATTTTCTGGTGCCTTGAAATCTCTCTTGCACCTTTAAGGCAGGCGACACAAAATTATGTGCTAGATCACAAAATGCCCTTTAATTTGTGCAATTAGAATTCCCGCTCTGTGTCCTTACTCGTCAAAATAGCTTGGCACCGGCATGCGCTATTATATTAATAGTATAACTCCATTGATTGTCGTCATTAGGTCGTGTATTGTTCACACACATATCCCAGTATCGAGACTTCTTGCTGTTTTATGTGTAGCACTTTTGCAGGGCATAATACCACCTATCTATCATGTGTTCCTTTGGACTTCTGGTACATGGTGTGTACCTCTTAAGAGTATGATATCAGCTAAATGGCAACAGTGCAGCAACTCCTGTGACCAATTCTATGAGAAAAGTTATCTACTAATGTGAATTTGATGTCTTCATGCCATCTTGTTTTAATATCCAAGGTTACCAAGGGTTCCAGTTTTTTTTAGCGTGTTCAACCCACAAACCAGTTTTATCTTAATTAGAACCCCTGAACATCTGGTCTAATAATGACCCCCCCTCAACAAGTTTGCATGAATGTCACAAGGCTTGATTTGGGGATTACAAATAAATCCTTATGTAGACCTCTTGTAAGGTCAGAGCATTCTTTGGGATTTCCGCAGATTTTTATCTCAGACGCAACAACGCATATGTATGTCAGCTTTTCAACATATTTCACATCAAATTTTGGATTCAGTAAGAAATTCAAGATGTTTTTCCAATTTACCATATCAATCGCAGTATTACCGTTCACTATAAAAAAAACACACAAACATTCACATGTTTTTAGTTTCATTAAGTCATGTAATTTTTCACCACGCATCCCCAGTATCGAGACTTCTTGCTGTTTTATGGTTGCACGTTTTTGCTGGTCATAATACCACCTATCTATCATTGTGTACTTTGGGACTTCTGGTATGGTTTGTACATTCTCGTCAGAGTAAGGATCAGCTGAAGAAATGCACATTGGCCAACTCCTGGACCAAATTCTATGAGAAAATTTTATATCTCATAGGTGAAGTTGATGTCTTCGGTCCGATCTTATTATTGATATAAAAGTTAAACACAGGGGGAGGTGGTCAGTTTTTAGCCGCTTTCCAACCCCCAAACAAGTTTTTTATTCTTATTAGAACCCCTGAACAATCATGGTCAAATAGCATGTTCATGAATCTTGTTAAGTCGTTGGTAAGATCGTTGGTAAGCACAGTCATTGTAAGCTCGTGATAGTGACCCGGCTGAACCACACATGTTAAGCTAACAACGAGTTAACAACAACATTTACTTTTGAGAACTCTTAAAGTAGCGCGCTACTTTCGAGTCGATCGTCGTTGTAAGTGCCGTTACGGCTACTCACGCGTCGATGTTAGGGTGACCTCTACAACATCCGGTCACTTATTCCGTAGCGTGGATACATATAAACGAACGCCATTTTAGTTCGTGTGTTCATCAACTTTGACAGTGGTCTTGTGCTTGTCTGTAGTACAGTTCACTGTTTTTCCAATTTATTAGCTATTATTTTTGATAATGGCAGCATCATCTAGTAGGCCTACAGCCCCGAAAACAAGCGAACACGACCACACTGGTCCGAGAGAAGATCTGGAAGGAACCCACCGTGTAAGATAAATTAAGGTTGAAGACAACTCAATGGGATTTCCCTTTCCGCGATCACGTGCATTGACAGGCAGCCTCGTATCCCTGTTTGGTTTGGCACACAATCGTGTGTTAAAGAATCCCAACTAATTTATGAGAGAGAAATTAATTCGAACGGTATTCAATCTAAATAAGTCATATTCATGGGTATTTTGTGCCATTAAACTTTATATGATTTGTTATTAAGTGAGTCAATCTGAATTAATCCAGCAAATGCGAATCAAAAATGTGCCGTTTATAAACCTGCCACGTGCACGTCTCTCTCTCTGTACCGAGGACCACATTTCGTTGATGATGCATGCATGACCTTTGTTTTGATGTTCATGTTTGGGGCTGGATCGCTTCTCGGATTGGTGTGGGGAATTCAGCGGCATAAACACGTTACTGGCCAAATCCTCTGTCGCTGACGTATACAAAACAGAAGCACAAAATATAGATTTAAACACACTTCCTGCTTGAGGATTCCATTTTGGCATTGTTTACCATGGGTTGAGTTTTTCCCGGGTTTCAAGCAATTAACCGTCAGGTCAGCGCAAGCGGCACGCACTTCCGCTATTCCAATGACGGATGAATACCGCTCGCTGGTAACTTGGAGGATTCGTTGTTAAGTTCCGTGTGGACGTGCGTCGTTGTTAGGCTCTGAGGATTAAATGAATTTTTTTCGTTTGGTAACGTACTTTCGAAAGTAGGGCCACCGTCTGAACACACTTTATGACCCTAAACCAGTTTTGCATATGTCAACAATGGTTGCTTTTGGATTACAATAACTCATTATGTCGACCTCTGTATGATGTCAAAGAGCATTCTTGGGATTTCCCTTCAGTTTTTATCTTCAGACGCACAACGCTATGTATGTCAGCTTTTCAACGATTTCAACATCAAATTTTGCATTCGTAGAATTCATGATGTCTTCCAATTCAACACATCATCCCAGTATTAACATGTACTAATAAAAAAACCAACATAAACATTCACATGTTTTTGGGTCACACTTGGTGCATTATATGCCCGGGTACCACAAATGTGGGGGGAGGGGTGGTATGAGTCCAATAAGCACAGGTAACATTTATTGTACACACAAACACACAGCCATAGTAACGTAAAGGTGCAACGAGAAGATTTTGAGGCACCCAACTGTTGTGTCATAGTAGTAATTTCATATGGATTCGATGCTCAATAGATTTCTTACCTTGTATTTGGCTACAAAATGTCCTAAAAGAGGAAAAAGGCGATTTTTTGATTTTCTTCTTTTCAATCCAATCATAGGCTGAATTTGCAATTTGCTCAAAAAAAGAAAAACTATCACGAAATCAGAAATTCCATACAATTTTTTGTACCAAAGAATATTTCTCAGCTTAATCCTTTCACTGGGGTATTTTTGAATGAAAGCTTTACTTCATTGCAAAAATCAGTACTTTTGACTTTTGTAGCGACATCTCCGGATACGTGAAATATCTCGTTGCACCTTTTAAAGTAATCCTGTTCCAATATGCACGCGACAAATACAACAAAAATCCATATTTCAAGACGTATTACCCCATTCCTACCGAAGTCTGAATTTTCAGTCCGAAGATCTAATTTCCTTCTTAACCAGTTTACAGAGTGCTCAACACCGTAATTTCCTTCTTAGCTAATATACAACAAGGCAGGATTATTTTTTCGATTGGTATAGGTAACTGATAATGACTTTGGCTATGATTTTTATTGTTTAACTATTTTCTAAACTCTAGAGTGGGTGTATAGATATATTTCCTTCTTTATTGGACTTGTAATATTTGTGTTCTGTGTTTGTTAGTTCCTTCAAAAGACGTCAAAATACTTTGTTTATTTGATTTTCATTTGGGAAGGGACAAAAAGTTGGCCCAAATGTTCACAAGGTTGGTTAGTCATTGAAGAATCAATCGGCTCTGGACACTCATCCTGAAAATGACCGTGCTGAAAATGACCAAGCTGATAATGACCATGATGCATGTTTTCTAATCGAAAATTCATTCACTCACATCCAGTCATAATTATAATAATAATAATGTGTATTTTTAAGCGCAACAATATCCACGTAAACGGCTCAAGCGCTGTGCAGTACGGCCGCCATGAAAAGCGCTCAGCACTATCAGAGAAACCAATAATACCAGAACAGATTTATGTCGAGAAGCTCGATTTTAGGAGGAGGAAACCGGAGTACCGAAAAACCTTCGGGAACTAGTATGGATCGAGAAACCAAATTCACATAAAGCCACCGAGTACGAGCCCTGCCGGTGATCGAACCCGAGACCTCTTGGTGAAAGCAAGGGAAGATACGCTACGCCAACCCGTACCCTAGTGTATGATGATACATCCCCTGAATAACGAATGTTATACTACTACTACCTACCACTGAATAATCTTTTCAGACCTTCGGTCAATTAATAAAGCATTCTGTGTGTTTGCTTTGGACCTCGGAGGTTGTGGACCTCAGTCAGTGCTGCGCATGTGACACAAGGCCAAAAACAGAATTTTGCCTTTCTCCCTATGTTTGATGCAATCTTGTATTACATTACAGCTTTCAGAACTACAGGATTAATATTTAAAAACTTTGGTAAATTAAGCCCCCCCCAAAAAAAAAGTGTTTGTCCCTCCGCTTTCATGCCATAGTAAATGACATCTGAGCTCATTTGTTAAAAACATTTTGTGAAGACCCCCGGATAGAATGCTGCCAAGGAAAGAGATGTGCAAATCAGATTATTCTGCCAGCTGATCCAAGCACAGAAGGTTTGTTATTTCCAGAATGACAATCTTTGTTTGATGTATCTGTATTACATTACATATAATCCAGCTTTCGACATACAGGATTCAAATTTCAATTTTGTAGAAAAAAAAAAAAAAAAAATTAGCCCCCCCCCAAAAAAAAAGTGTTTGTCTCACTTCCCGTGCCCAAATTAAAAGTAAATGGCATCTGAGCTCATTTTTTAAAACATTTTAAGTGGAACAATTGAGAGAATGCTGCAAAAGGAATATGTGTGCAAATCATATTATTTTTGCCAATTGACCCAAAGCACAGAAGGTTTGTGCAAAGAATGGACAATGACTTTGCTTTCTGTGGGGCAGAATTGGTTTCACCCGCAGAATCCATGGGATTTGACCATCTAATCTGCAAATTGACATTCCCATTAGTTCTACATTACTTTTTTAGCAGAGTGGCAAGTATGTAAGTCATTGTGTCAGGTTGGTTGTCTCTTTTGAGGCCTGCTACTGGTATCCTGGTAACCCGTACTAACTGTTCCAGGTCGGCTTCATTGCTAACAGTCTCCCCCATCGTTTTATTAGGAACCAATGAGGGTAGCTGGTTTACCCTGTAGAACTAAGAATAAAATCTACCTACAAGAGCGGCCGGCTCTGGAGAGGCTAACGTGGTCATCCAGCACTGGTAAAATGCTGCCTTGCATGTTGGGTCGGGAAGCACAAAGGCATGCCCACCACCGAAAGTGGACTGAGCGTCACGAAGGGTATCCGGTCAATTACTTCTGCTCCAATAAACCCTTATATGGTAGCAATTATGGCACCATCCATCCCGACGGTTTGGGGTGGGCGCACCTGCATAGAAACAGTGCAAGCAAATCAACATCTGAAAATAAACCCTCAAGAAGTTTGATAGTCCTAGAAAAGTTTATATTCAAATGCTCAGTAAACTGAGAATACAGAAAAAAATGTCAGATCAATCTGGAAAAACGTGAGCATGTTGTATGCAGGCTGCAAATAACGACGGCAATTGCAGTCGGTGCGGACGCCGTTTGCTGTGATGCCCCTATAAACCCAAAAATCACTCTTGCGTGCGCCTTTAATTCGATTGCCATCGTGCCCTTTCATATGTTTCAATCCATCGTACAGCATGACATGAATTATAAAAAAAGACCAGTAAAACCATGTAAACTCAACATCATAACAAATCAACTGCACCTGCCCAGCAAATCATGTATCAAAATGAAACAAATGGAATTATCATTCACATCGAGTGGCATGACCGGGCTCCCCAAAATGTCATATCCATGGATTACATTTTGCTTGGCCATTTGTCATTGAAATGAAAGCATTGAATATGTATGCGGCAATGACTGGCTTTTTCCCAAAAATTTACTGCATATTCATGCATACTGAGTCTGTTGTTGCCAATCAAATCAACATGGGAAGATGCCGCGAGAGTGAAAGGAAACATAAGAAAAAGGGCAGTGTGAACTAAAGCAAGCGCTACTAATGCATGAAAATGAATCTTATGCATAGTGAGTATTTCAACATTTTATTATTAAATGAAAAATGTGTGTAAGTGAAAACTTTTTACTCTGCCCCCTCAGCTCATCATATGCCCATACTATATAATTTTGCAAATTCATACATGTGCTTGCTATCAAAATAGCGACTGCCTGCAGCGTAACTGACAGAATTGGACTGACCCATTCCTGTCTCATTACCTTTTCCGTGCAGTTTCCTGATGATATTTTTTATATTTAATATACCTATCCCCAATAAAATGTACTTGGCTTACATTGATCAATAGTGCCGAAAATTTTAATGTCCTGCCATGTTTTGATTCTCATGAATTGTGATCGTCGTTAATTGACACTGCACTCACAGGCTGTCCAAGGCATTGACATGATTGAAGTGGGACGCAAAAAATGTTTGTTCTCATTTTCTTGTGGTTTGGGTTTAATCACCTGATCGCGTTTTCTTGATATTTTGTCAGACTTGCGTAAATAATGTGTCATTGTACATGATTAGGTGGGGGGGGGGGGGGGGGGGGGGGGGGGGGGGGGGGGGGGGGGGGGGGGGGGGGGGGTGGTGTGGTGATTTCACACTTGCCAAAACTATATAACATTGAAAAAAGAATAGCAACGTGCCTTGGTAATTGTTCCCACTTTTGTGAAAATTACTATACATGCGGGGCGATCAGCCTCAAACCTATGACGCCTAACAGTGGGAGTGGTTTTAAAGTCAATCATGATCACTTGTCACTGATTGGGGCTCCACTATGCCATTCTTTCTGGTATTAATACTTTATCCAAGATATTGATACTAAAATCAATACAAACATAGCAATGGCAGAAGCCATAAACTTAATTTGACCCAAAATCCCAATGAAATAGATAATTCTGGCAAAAGAAATAAAATAGGCCTAAATAACATAAATAACCAAAATACAAATACAATGAGAAATAAATGGTAATAATTCATGGCATAAGAAATAAATATGCCTAAAGCAAAGTTTACTGCATAGCATCGTGTGGATCGGTGTATGCAATACAACCTGTTACAAGCTATTTTACTTTAAATATTGTCACTTTGAGTTGGACAATTGAATAATAAAGTCAAGTGCCTTTGTAGATTTACATCCCAATGAATCAACTACTATTTGATAAGAATCACTGCCGCCCAAAACTAAGTCACTTTTCATATTTTGTCTCTCCAGAAAAAAATGCCTTCATATCCTTTCTGTTTTGACAAATGCCTTCATGCCGTTTTCCAATTGCTGAATTGCTTTCAGCCCTTGCAATTTGAAGGCACTTTTTTATTTGCCCTTTAAAACCTCCCCCCCCCCCCACCACGTTCCTTTTTTGCACCCTGGGTGTATGTCAATATTAAACCAGTATGACATGTCTATGAATATTTATAAGGGAGAGATTGGATATGTTCCTATCCCATACATAATCAATTAAATCACCAATATACAGCATGATTATGCACCATCAGAAGAGGAATTGCAGGCAACAGTCCTTAAGGGCCCCATTATGAGATTTATGGAATATATAAAAACCTTAAGACTAAGCCACCACTAGGAGAAGAACGGCGACGTTTTCCTACTTTTGGCGCCAAATGGCAATCAGTGGCATCATTTGGCGTCAGGGACGCCATTTCTGTAACCAATTTGGAGTCACTGACGCCATATTGGTGCCATGACGCCATATGACATAGTGACGCCAATATGGCGTCTCTGACGCCATTGTGGCGCTGGCGACGCCATTATTGCCAAATGACATTGTTTTAGTACCAGAGACAATCCCCACAACTTCCATATATGACTTGCTGAAAACGTGATTCAGGCAGAGTATTTCAAATGTTGACCCAATGCAACCATATGCACGCAGCACAACCTCTCAAAGGCTTGCAAGCAAATGTTTTCATGTTTACACTAAGTCGGGACTTCCATTTCGAAGCTCTGGTTACAAGATACAAAACAATGTATGGTCTGCATTGGGGCAAGAAAAGAGACAACGCGAATATATTGCCAATGATAAACGTGGAGTCAAATCTTGGTTATCTTCGGGGGGGCACTGGATCCTGCATATAGTTACAGTCCTTAAAAGGAGAAATGTGACAATGGGTAGTTGCATCTTCATCAGAATGCAGGTGTAAATGAAGAGATGATGGCTTTTTGATTGATAAGTTATAGCTTTACCTGCAATAAGGGGGAATTGCTGAGAAGCACCTCTCGTTAGTAGATATATAGTGCGTAGAAAACGAAGGCCCATCATCATCATGATCTCTAATCTCTATGCTTAGTCCTTTTAGATGGGACTTTTTGATGGTGGAAAGTTTAGTTGCAAATCAGTGCTTTTCAAGTTTTTAAGAGAAACCCGAAATGTGAAACGCCTGATGCACCTTTTAAATACACTGAGAAAGGAGGAATGAAACATGATATATCATCTACACAGCACAGGCCACATCACAATGTCCACACCACTCCAGATGATTAGAAAAAAGTGATCCCAAGATAATATTTTTCATCAGATTACATTGCAAATGTGGGTAGGGGTACAAAAATAATAAAAGTGAAGTTTCCTGCCAGTTGCAAAATATGGACCAAATTCCATTGCTGTTTAATTTTGGCAGGGACTGACTTAACAATTATAAGTGGTGCCAGTAAAAAAAAGCTCTCCTGGTCATATCAGGAGGGTTTGAGGGAGCCCAGTCCCTGGCATTTACCACTACTAACCAGGAAAGACAGATTCCCAAGGGGAGTTTAAATCACTCTCCTAAAAAGTACTTAAGGAGAGCTGTATAGGGGAGCTATTTCATTGCACTCTCCGTAAAAGTCAGTCCCGGTTTGGTGTGGTGGGTGTGGTGGGAAACATTTCTAAAAGGGGAACAAGACAATCCGCCAGTGTGTGTATGGTAGGCAGTCGGGGCAAGACAAGAAGAAAAGATTTGACAACTGACAATATTGCGATGGTAAACATGAAGTCAAACCAAGGTTATCTCAGGGGGAACTGGATCCTGCATAGGGAAACAGGGAGAAGGATAAATGGAAAAATAGGGGTAGTTGCATTTTCATCAAAATGCAGGCGTGGGTGAGAGATGTGAGCTTTGTGGTTTGAAAAGTTATGTTCCTGCAGTAAGGGGGATTGCAGAGAAGCTCCTGCTAGCAATAGCAGATGTACATTGTGTGCAGAAGACGGAAGGCATCATCAAAGTTTAAGGAAATGTGCACTACATCCTCTTAATACCAACCTGAGTTGCAATTTTTTATGCAACCTCTGCCATCAATAAATCTTTCAAGGAAAATACAGCAATTTGTTTGTTTGCAATAAATTTTTATAGTATTATATAATGGTTTTTTTTTTGTGACGCTCTTGGACTCTTAAAACATTGCCAACAAGAGATGACATAAAATTGTTAACCTTCTCATACTTTTTTACTGTAATTGAACAGAATTGTATTTCATTCCTAATTCTCTTTAACGAATACTGGAAGGGAGTTAGGGAACACACAATCAGAGCTGGCCATACTGCAAACCGTGAGGGTAATTTTGAATTGTAATTCAGAATTACAGTCTGCAGATACAGCACCCTATCTATGGATTGATGTATCTGTTTTGGATGGATGTGAAGAAAGATGAGAAATTCACAAACTTGTGGAATCTACAGCACAGATGAGCAGACCGCAACGGTCTTCAGAATCTTACGGGATGAGGCCATCAAGTTGATGGAGCATCAGATCTCCAGTATGGGGAGTACTACAGCAATCGCCATCCCTTCAAGCTGATGGGCAGCATTTCATGCAGTGCAAACAAAACGTTGTGTGAACCGCGGGTGGTGGTATTTGCGCAGGTTAGTACATGGGGAACAAAGTAATGGATGTTTTGGTTTAGTTTTTTCATATACAATTTTGACACCAATGTTTTTCCTCCCAATACAGAATTCATGGGAATCTGAAAATCATGGGTGTCATTTTGGAAATGTGTTCTTGGGTTGTTTTATAAGGGGGCAAAATTTGTACAGGGGTAACCATAAACGTGTTAAATGTGTGTAAACTTTATACCCAGTATGTTCGGCTGCTATAAGGTTTCTAAAAAGTATAGTTTGGGAACATATTTCGACCTATTGTTTTAGTACAATAGGCTCAAGAAAGTTCAAGGTTTTTAATTTATAGAATGGTCGATTTTGTTGAAACTGTTTTAAAAATCGTTCATTGGGTCCTACTTTATAAGAAAATGTTATAGATTCATGTGTTTCACTTTTCAAAGTGAGACTTCTATAGATATGACTAGTGGTCCCATAGACCCTGGACCCCGCCATATTTGCCCTCTTCAATTATTATCAAATCAAAACGTCATTGACAAAGCGACCTTTATATTTTCGGCTTCTGTACAGTAGACGAACAATTGGGCACCATTTTTCAAACAAACCGATGAATCTCGCATTTTACCCCAGGGTGACCTTGAACCCGTGTAACCCTTGTAACTACATTGTACTAATAGTACTACAGGTAGGGCAAACTATACTTTCTGTAATCCTTGAAGGTACGGAACATGAATGGTATACTTTAAAACACATTTCCAACTTTTCTTTTTTCCCCTGTATAAACCAGTGTAAACTTGGCCCCCTAGAATTCATCCAAGACACTTTAAAAAAAATGACACCTTCATGATTTTGGAATCCTCATACAATTTTGGATTTAGAAAAACCTTGGTTGCAAGATTGTATATGAAATTTTCCACAGAAATACAGTTTCACATGTAGTATGGTGGATTTGAGGAAAGAACACGCACAAACATATCATCCGCGGATCTGTCCAATGCAAACCTCTGCCATCAATTAAATCTTTCAAGAAAATAAAAAGCAATCTATTGTTGCATAAATTCTTTCATAGTATGTATATATGGGTTTTATTTTGTGCACTACCCTGTACTCTTAAACATTACAAACCAACGATGTCATAAAAATTTTGTTAACCTTCTCGTCATATTTTTTACTGTAATTGAAAACAGAATTTTTATTCATTTTTCATAATTCTCTTTAAGAATTACTTGGAGATTAGCAACAAAACCATCGAGCTGGCCATACTGCAACCGTGATGGTGTATTGTAATTTCAGAATTACGTCTGCAGACTACGCCACCCTAATCTATGGATTGTGTATCTGCCTTTTGGGATATGTGAAGAAAGATGAGAAATATCACAAACTTTTGAGATCGAACACACAGAGTGGCACCGCAACCGTCTGTCATAATCTTACTGGATGAGGCCATCAAGTTGATGGAGCCTAGATCTACCAGATGGTGAAGTACTACAGCCATGCCATCCCTTCAGCTGAGGCAGCATCATGCGTGCAAACAACACGTCTTTTGAGCGGGTATTTGCCATGTTTTCGTACATGGGGAAATGTAATGGATGTTTTGGTTTTAAGTTTTTTGCATATACAATTTTTGACACCAATGTTTTCCAATACAGAATTTCAATGGAGAATCTGAAATCATGGGTGTCATGTTTTGACTGGATTCTTGGTCGTTTTTATAAGGTGTCAAATTTGACAGGGGTCAACAATAAAAGTGTTTAAATTGTTTTAAAATATTATACCAGTCTGTTTCCGCTTTGCTCATCAGGTTCTAAAAATGTATAGTTGACATATTACGCCTATCAATTGTTTTAGTACCTAGGTCAGAAGGTTCAAGTTATCTTATATAATGGGTCCCGATTTTGTTGAAACTGGTTTTAAAATCGTTCATTGGGTCATACTGAATAAGAAAATGTATATATATCTGTGTTTCACTTTCAAAGTGAGACTTCTATAGATATGACTAGTGGTCTCCCATAGACCCTGTGGACCACGGCCATATTTGCCTCTTATTATTATCAAAACGTCATTGACAACGCTACCTTTATATTTTCGGCTTCGGTACAGTAAAGACGAACAATTTGGCACCATGTTTTAGAACAAACGCGTGAACTGAAAGTTTAACCCCAGGTGACCTTGAACCCGTGTTACCTTGTAACTCTGGTACTATATACTCAGGTTAGGGCAAACGTACCTTTCTGTAATCCTTGAAAGTACTGAACATGATGGTATACTTTAAAACACATTTTGCCCCCTCTTTTATTGTTTTGCCCGCTGTATAAAACCAGTGTAAACTTTGACCCCCTATAATTCATCCAAGAACGACATTAAAAAAAGACCCCTGATTTTTGGAATCCTCATAAATTTTGATTTTAGAAAAACCTTGGTTGCAAGATTGTAATATGAAATTTTCACAGAAGACAGTTTTCACATGTCTATGTTGGTTTTGAGGAAAGAACCCTACAAACAGAATCAGTCTCGGATCGTACAATTGCCCTCTGCCATCATAAATCTTTCAAGGAAAATACAAGCAATTTATGTTGCAATAAAATTCCCTTCATAGTCTTATATAATGGTTTTTATTTGGTGTGACACTCCCTGTACCTTAAAACATTACAAAAACAGAGATGTCATAAAATTTGTTAACCTCTCTACTTTTTTAACTGGATTAACAGAATTTTATTCATTTTCATAATTCTCTTTAAAGAATACTGGAAGCTTAGCAACACCATCAAGCTGGCCATACTGCAACCAGTGAATGTGTAATTGTAATTTCAGAATTACAGTCCCAGACTAGCACCCAATCTATGGATTGAATGCATCTGCTTTTGGAGTAGATGTGAAGAAAGATGAGAAATATCACAAACTTTGTTGACTAACAGCACGGATGAGGAGACTGAACCATCTTCAGAATTTACTGGATGAGGCCATCAAGGTGAATGGAGCATCAGATCTATCCGATGGGAAGTACTACAACCAATCGCCATCCCTTCAAGCTGAGGAGGCATCATCAGTGCAAACAACACTTCTGGAGAGCGGGTATTTGCCATTTTGGGATTTGAGAAAGAACACCGCACAACAGCAAATAAATCAAGTCTCCAAAATCTCCACAGACTAACCTTCAAAAGTCCAGTGTGCGGGAAATTTCCTTGCAGGAAGTCAATGAGGGCATAAGGCTGAAATCATAATGAGCAACAAAACAGGGACAGGATGGCAAAAAAGGCAAGAGAAACCATGCACAACAGCATGAAAGACAGTCAGCAGGATCAAGAAAATTATTGAGAAATGGGAGCAGAACCAAAGAAAACAAAGAGGATACTTGAAGAAATACTAGAGATGGGCTGCGGCAGAACAAAGAGATATGGAATTAAAGGAATTCAAACACAGTGTGCACCATCTGAAAGCACAAATAAATTCGCATAGAATGCTAGGGTGCCTTCTGAAAGGGAATCTTGTGCGAAAGCTGAGATTAAATATAACTAAAGAGATGGGCAGCTCTGTTCACCCGCATTCATTTCCTCAAAGGAGGTCTTGCACGGCATTGCGCGTTATTGCTCTTTGTTTGATGTCTCAGTTCGGGCATCATGTTGAAATTTTTACAGGATATTTTATACATATTTTTGCCCATTTCGTTGATTTATTGGAGAATATTTATATATCGCATCTGGATGCGTGTATTATACTACGAACACGGGGATTTGAGGACGTCTCTGTTGTTTTTTGAAAGATTTTTTCCAAGATCGGACTCCAGTTGCTGTTGACTTAATATCAGGTGAATGGACGACGACAGAGAAATTTAGGCCCAGAAAGTGAATGGGATGTCGAGGTTGAAGATGGTGATGCCGTCGATCCCGTCAAAGGGCAATCGGAGAAGCAAAAAGAAACTTGCTTCCCTGAGGTCGTGAAATGAGGCTAAGAAGCAATTTTTTTTTCTACTCCCCTATGCCCGAAAACGTATGTGATCACGTAAGGTTTCACGGGGGGGCATTGATGAAAGAGAAGCACACAGGACCCGATTGGAAAGATAGTTCCATTTTCATGATCAACTTGGCAGTCTTGCAGTGTTGTTTTAAGGCGAGAAACAGATAAAAAAAAATCTATACCAACTTCTTAATGATCTTTAACTTGTTCCATTACGTGAAATGGGTGTAAAATATATAATTGTTTTTAAATCTCTGTACTCCCGTTTGGAGCAAAATGTTTGAATTTTTCCTTCTCATGACGTCCGCTTAACCTGGTGCAAGGGAACAGGCGTAATGTAATAAACAGTTAGTACTAAATTTATTTTTATGTTCGATTTTATTGTTTGTTACAGCTCACTTACATCAAAAGGCAGGAAGGACTGTGTCGAGCTTCCACGTTCAAAAGAAGTAAAATTACCCGAACAAGTGCTGAGGAAATCAACACGGAGCTACCAATTAGGGACCAAGAAGCTTAAGAGAGGATATGAGATGATTGCCTACACAATTAAAATCATCAAGAAGAAGGGTGGGGAAAGGAGAAATAGCAAGTCTGCGCTAAATGCAAACATAACAGTGATGCATGCGGTTCTATTCACTCATTTGATTTCACATGGACAACAGTAAATCCTGAAAATATTGATATTCCGAAACTTTTGAGTGGTATAGGCCAGATGAAATTAGTGATATTGGTCTCAGCTCAAGGCAACTGAACAGAACTTGTTGATTTCTTGATAAAACTCGCTGTGACATTCAAGAAAGCAAGCACAATGATGTGCGTACCTTCAAGAGCCAAAGAGTATTGTAGGATTCCATTTCAATCAGAAATGGGCAACAGAGTCTGAAGACAACACTGTGTAGGGGGAACCATTCTTTTACTGCAGTTTCAAGAACCAGAAAAAGACATTGAATATATGTTTGCTTTATCACAGAATGAAAAATAGTTATATATGTAAAATAATTACGTGGTATTTTAAAAGTATTGCTTAGAAAAGTATGATTTTTTCCTGTGTTTTTGATTTATTTATAATGCTAAACAAGGACGGTGAGCGAGTTATAAGATATGACAATGCGGACCTCACAGGTCAAACACATCGTCCAGGAACTGTACATGTTTTGTGTTACATATCGTAATTATGGCGACGTTCTGGGTTCAACTTCGGTATTTCAAACGAAAATTCATTTTTTTGTTGCCAAAACAAATGTTCCAGCCTTTCACCAATCAGATGACATTTGCCAGATTAACCTAACCCTGACGTAAGTTTATAGCCCATTCCAGGAGGAACTGAAGGAGTGAGGAAGAGGGGAACAAGGAAAAAGTAGCACATTGGGTGGGATTCGAACCAGCCCTTAGGGCCCAGCCCCATGACCGGGATAGCACGCTACGGCGGGTATAATGTCGCGGCCCGGCCAGTGATTGTGCCAATATGAGTCTGGGTTTGATGACGTCAGCGCTACTTTCTGGACTCAGTGCATTTTTCTCAATTAACACAGTGCGTTTTGGTGGATTTAGCTGTGTAGGGTTAAGCATTTGATTCTACATGCACTTATCGATGCTACGATTTGTAGTAACAAGATTACGAATTTAAGAGGCGTTAATTGTTGGCCAAGATTTTCATCTACTTCAAATTTAGATAAACCAACCATGGAAGAACTGGGGGTGTAAAGTTTCAGATGTACTGTTTTCCCATTATCTTTCAATATGTTAGAAGGTCACATGCATGCAAATTAACTGCAGCAATGATTTATATACTAAACCGAACTGGTAAATCAATGGCAATGGTGCTATCAAGCTGCAATCAACACTCAACTCCGAGGTTTGGACATTCTTCAAATTACTTTCAAGTACACAAATGTTGATGGTATTACAGTATGGGGTGATTTACGACAGATGACATTTGCAGATTAAACCTTCCAATTCCACATTTCGCTTTGTTTCACAAGCTGATTTAAATAGATTCCAATCTTGTACACTTGATAGTTCGTCTATAGCGGCAATCTTATGATTTTGACAATTGAGAATGATTTTTACTCATTTTTGCTGAAGGAGAATTTTAATTTGCTGACACTGTTTTGCTATTCATTTCTGGACCGAAGGCTATCTTCACTTCTACCTTCATCAGAAATGAAAATTTATGTTGGGGGTGGTATTCCAGATGGTGACCTCCAAAGCGCCCCCCTGTTACCTTCAACATTCATTTCACGTTTACTATTGATTCTCCAGAAGGGTTTAATTGTGAAAGACTCACTGAACAATTTGATTTGTGGGGACCATTGCTTTCGTACTACCAAGAAAATCTACAGTATCGTGCAAAATTCATTGGACTTTCTTTTGACACTGACACATTCAGGAATTACATAAACCAAACTTCATGAAGAACATTCTAATGAAACTAAAAAAACACTGACCCCATATTTGTAAAGAGATGATTATTAAGTGAGTGCGAGGGAAGAGACAAATGATGATGCAGGAGGAATGGTGTGTGAGCGACCTAGACAACAGGACCTTCTTTTGAAGAATAGAAAATGGACTGGACTTTGTTTGGTTATCGGGTACTTAATAAATAACTCGCAAAAATATTTTGACGTGTTAAGGTCCCTTTGTACTAAGGTGACGAAATAAAGAAACCCTGTTTTCCGGGCACCGACCAACAAAGATTGTGCATTTTGGAAGATTGCTGGGGCCGGCCAGAATAGCTGGCAGGACCACTTTGCAGCTACTGTGCGTCGTGTATGTGTGTGTGTGCACATGTAGAGATGATTATCTAGTTTTAAGTTTTTGATGCAGCGGCCCACAGCTTATAATGTCTTTGAATATAGTGAGCGTGAAAGCCGAGAACGGCAAAATTCGATTGTTTTATTTCTGCCAAAATCATGCAAAATTCAGCTGTTTGTTAGCCAAAAATTGATCAATTTTAGCTAAACGGTCTTAGAAAATTTGTGTTGTAATATTTTCTCCCGATTTTTTCAGATGTTGGGCCATTTTAGGCAAATTTTAGGCAATCCAAAAAAACAACAATAACCTAGAATTTTGCATTCTCAGCTTTTCGCGCTCACAATATCCAAAGAGTATAAGCTGTAATGAAGTTTATAATGGATTGGGAAACGTTTGATATAGGAGGTTGTCCAAACATATGCCATATATATAGTAATCCGAAACTTGCATGGATACAAAACCTGACACAGGGTTTTTGTGTACAAGCTCAACTCACCTACAAGCTTGTTAGACCAGTATTATGTTAATGTTGAAAGACGGATCTTCACTGTGATTTTGGACTTGCACACACGAATGATGTTAATACTAAGAGATAAGTAAAAAAATTATTTATTTGGGGCTCAAAAATTTGAATAAAAAACATCCGTCTACGGTTTGCAACAAAACTAAGCAGATTATAATAAAATTGCTGAAACTGCAGATGGCGGTTAACGTTGCTGCCGTGCTTACAAAAATATCGAAGTGAAAAAGCCCATTACACTGTTTTATATAAAAGATAAGTGATGAGGATTTAATTACTTGAAAAAATACAAAAATTAAAGCAAAACTTCACTCTTGGTTTTTGAAATCTCCCAAATCTAGGAAAAATTGGGCATTGGTTTCAAAAAATCCAAAATTGCGAAATGATCAAGGCAAACCAGATATCCTAAGTAATTGGGAGTATGCTACTCGATCAAGAGAATCGAGGCATACTGCATGAAATCATAGCTATCACCTCGCCATCCGTACATGGCGGTGTGTAATTTATACTACAATCATCCCCGCTTAATACGTTATCGTCTAATTAGGGTAGCTCCATTGAATTGCCTCGGGTGGCGCTATCACTTCACTTCAAAATCGTCTATGGCATTTGTGCGTTCACCCGCCTGGGGCCACAACTGTGATTACAAACAATCTCTTCCGGGCAAAATGCCACAACTTATTAGAAGTCAAACCATGTATACAGTAACGTGGGTCGAGGGGTGGGGGTGGGTAAGACATGCCATCCTAACAGCAATTCATCCTAACAGGTGATTTACATCGGCATCACATGCTAGAGTGCTAGACTTGGTTCGAAGACTTAACGGTAGTAGGGCGTTCTTACGCGTATCGGATGGAGCCTCCTCGCCTAAGGCTATATCTTGTCACAAATATTTAATCAAATGGACTGTTTTTGGAAAATACACTGTTTTGCAACAGGGTTAATCCACTCACCCGAATGGATTTTGAAGTCAATAATTTATTCGAAAATTATCAGGATATTACGAAGATTTATTGATCGAAGGTTTAAGAGGTGATTTTGTAACATCATTGTGAACCGATGCTGCCGTATGAAATTGCACGTAAGAATTCCAAAAATTAACCGTTTGGGAATCCCTAATGCCCAAATCGAGCAGTCGTGTCCTGCCCCCCGGATGTCACAGATATCATTCATTATCACCTGTTTTCTACTCACCAGATTCTTAATGGTAGTACTACCAAGATGCAGGAACAGTGAGTAGAACCACTACATTCTTGTACACACAGGACGATCTGGGATTTCTAATTCGCTTGTTTTGCCGCATAATGGATATGGTGCAGCTCAGTGGCTGTCTGTGCAATGGGCGGCAGAGCCTATGTGTTTTCTTCTGTCTCAGCATGATGGTTATTTCTCGTGGTCTATTTTATTTTTCAGATTGAGGAATTTTTCGCATTTAAATACAATGTGTAAGTAATAAGTTTTTTACAATGCTCAAGTTCATATTTCATAATGATTTGCCTTCAAAAACGATAAAAAAATGCTAAACATCATGAAGTTTATCGCCCTCAATTTGTCTACAGCAACTATCCAGACATGGTGTAGTAACTGTGGAGTAGCAGTAGCCAGGTATGCCAGTACGTATTTCAACACCACACTACCCTCTCTCCACTTACTAGGCAACTACAGAGTAGCAATTAGGGTAGTTTATTGTAAACAATACATACACGATGTACACCTCTAACTGGTATATCAAAACGTGAGATTTTGATCACCACTTATGCTCTTGGTCATAGGTGTAGCAACCAATCCAGAAGTCAACGCTATCATTATATGAGCATGATCACATTAGCAGTATCAAATGTTATTCCGTAAATATTATCAAGGATTAGATACCAAAATCTGGCCCACCAATAGCTCTCTGGTCTTGATGGTTCGGTAGCTGACCTAAAATTGGATTAGTGTGTCTGGGGTTCAAATCTCACTTCTTTTAAAACATAAAATGTTAAATTTTTTCCGGGTAAGAGGGGAAAAATTCAAGTCTAATAAAGATCAGAAAACCAAGCTGCCCTGTGATGTTAGTGAGGGAGGAGACCTGCTCTGGAGCATGGTTGGTGGTGGTCAAAAAAACTACCGCGTGCTAACTGGTGTATTTGGGAAAAACTAATCCGGCAGTCCCACTGCTGCATCAAAATATGGATCAGTGTATCCTGTGTAGTTAGCTGCAGACAAGTATAGCGCTACAGGGTGTACCCTGTGACTAAGAATCTCGCGGTGCCTATGCAACTGCGTAAGTACGTACAGCATCTTTTTTGAAAGAGGGTGTATTGATTCTATCCACAAGGCATGGTTTTGGGAAATTCACTTTCAATAATATTTGTGATCCCATAATAAAATCCTATTCTAACAAAAAACACTGGACTTATACACTCATTGTAGCCATTAAAGGTGCTAGTACGTAGGAATTTTGCATGGACCTGAAATCTGTCGTCGTTCTTAAACATCTTGGAACACTGGAGTACTGATACCGTAGTTTTTAGTAGAGTATACAGTATAGGCACCTTAATATGCTTGTGTGATTGATTCACAAAACACCCTGATTTCTATACTGGTCTCGTCTGAAGTATGAAGTGAGGATGTGTGGTGATGCGTATAACCAGTTTGCACCTTTAGTTGCAGGCGCTTGTGTTTTGTCTACATGCGCGCTGAAAGTCGGTACAATGTACTGCGAGCTGGACAGCGGTATAGCTAATTGATGAAACTGGAAAAGTATGTCATACTGATAATGGATGCACCATTAGACTTCAATTACGGCCGAGCACTGGACTTGGTTTGCGCCCCGGTGTCAGATTTTTTTCAACAGTTAACACGTTGGCGCCAGCGGAAGGGTTTAATATTTTGAGCTTTTAAGTATTACATTATGTTTAGAAATGGGTATAGGAAGTTTTTTTTTAACTCCATTCAGAAGGGGCAATTTTTTTTCTGTTGTAACAAGTGGGAGAGTGGTTTTTCAAAAAGAAGCTATGACCCCTTGAATGGTGCATCCCTAAAGCTTATGAACTCTTATTTCCTATCTTTGCACTGGCAGGTGTTGACTCATTCCCAGCCGTCACTCATACTTCTAGAATCTATCGCAAGGTTCGTAGGGGTGTTGCTGGTATGCTTTTACATCTATCAAGCAAGATGATGATGGCATGATGGACAAGACTGTATGGTGCTGTTATACTGGAACCATCTACAATAAATTTGAAAAATTAAGACATGTTATACATGGTTTGTTCCATAAGGTGCCCAAAATTCAGGCATGTCATCTTATGAAAAACATCAAAAATTTGGAAAAGAATAGATGCACAATTCAACAGCAATTAACCCTGAGGCCCGTATTCCAAAAAGGTGTTTGATTGTTTAAACAACTTTTTGAATACAGGCCATGAATAACTACCAATTCCCCAGAATGTCTTCTATTTGAATTGAATGAAATGGCACCAACACAAGGAAACCGAAGCGTCAGTTCGTTCCAAACCTTGCGGCACTGTGCGTTGCCATGCTGATTATCAATCACTTTCAGTTAAAGAATAAAGTTTATTGCGGTATAGTGATGCATGATTTTTGGGTAGAGACTGAAGGTTTGGCCAACGAAACTCACTGCACGCAGATGTAGTGAATATGAACGAAACTTTAAACCCATATTTTGCCCAAAATAGTGCAAATACCAGAATCTCAAGGGTTATTGGCTCTAAATGATCACTGGGTGGGGTACACAAAGTTTATTTTTTGTTTAGTGTGTTGTCCTCGACAAATGAACATATTATTCATGATTACAGTAAAGTTTAGGGCAACAGCAAAAAGAAACAGAAATTAAGCTTCTCTTTCATCTCCCTTGATGAAATCCACACTTTCAAGTTCTTTTCCATGGTTACCTTTACAAGGATTTAACTTCACCTGTTTGTAAATTGGACCTCCTTTGAAGGATTTTGCTGTATCTGGAGCAGATGGAGATGTCGTGGCAAACTGTTGTAAGGCAGCCATCATAAGTTCATTCAAATGTGAAGTGCAAGCCGTTTCCTCGTTCTGAAATCCTTTTTTTTTAGAAAACAAAATATAACGGATTATAACTTGCTATCACTGTACTCCTGTGCTAAACAATCTTGATATTTTTTGGTGGTCACTGGACTAAATCACTCTAAACCATAATCACAACTCTTGGAGAATGCAGAATTTTATAGGTGTAGGTAAGGCAGCTTAAAACACTGGTGGCCATGTACAGGAATAACATAACAGGCATGTAAGGGGAAAGGCAACATCACTCAAATTAAAGCAGCAGACATTAAAATGCAGATGCACAAGTAACAAATCATATTAAACTTAGTTGTCACTTAAAGTTTTAATGTAACATCCGACTCGGCACAAACTCAACCAATGTTGATGCAGCATATAAAATCATAATCATACTGAGCTGGACTACCGAACTCAAGAGAAGCTACAACAACACCCTTCAAATGTAGAGGATTAAGCTCGTCCTGATAGGTCAAACCATTATGGTATTCTCAAGTTTTGATTGGATAAACTAACATAACACAATGCTCTGTCATGACAACCAAACACCTGACATCATGACCTTCCGTGAAGAGAAGATAAATTCCAGTGGGAGCATTCTATGGATTATACCAGTCAAGCTCTTATAGGGCGCTTGCACGGCAGTCAATAAGGTTATCTCTTGGCCATACCTGCCTCCAGAACAACCCAACAATGAGATAATAACAAAGGAATCACCTGTAGAAATATCTGAAATGTTCAGGTGAACCAGGTGCAATGCATTGTATTCTTCGCATTCCTGGATAATCTGGAGGGCAAACAAAGTCCATTCAAATTAAATAATTTACCTTCCATGCAGGGCCCTAGAGATTACATTCTGTGGTAGACTAGCATTCTATGAATTCAGACTGATCAAGCGCTTGGTATCAAATAGAACACAATTGCAAGATTTTCCTTCCTACAGGCCTTTACTCTTCCCATATTGATTTGACCTCTTGCCCACACATAAATATCACTCGCCTTGCAATGATGTGTAGGATGTACACTTGATGAACAAGACTAAATTTGTCAACACAATTTTTTTTATGTCAAGGATAATATAGCCCTTCCCACAAATTTTGGATTTCGGCAGGCTCTACTGTCACACTTTTTGCACTGAATTAATACTTGATGGCTTTCTTTTTTCTGAAAAAATTCGACCACCTTATTAGCATTCTCCAATTCTCACTCTGTAAAACTGTTTTGCAACGAGACTGAAGTCACTATTATCACATCATGTTTTGCCGACACTTTGGCCTGGAATGTAACTCATGCAAGCCTTCTTCTTAACTGTCAAAGAGGGCATCCCAGTTAACATGACAAGCTTGTTTGTTCCAGGAAGGGTCACACTTGAACCAGCCAAGTTTTGAAGATGCTGTTTTGTGATAAATGTGAAAACAATTTAAACACAGAAATGATAATTACTTTTTGAGCATTTAGACTATTATTTCTATCATTCTGATTATTCAATTTTAAAAGAATACTTTTTTTGGACACTCCCCCCTCAATGATTTCTAGAATTGAAATTTTCCAGGGAGAACCAAACTTGAAAAAACTAGTGATTGTAAATGGATAGGCTGGCAGAAATAAGGTATGAGTTTATATTTTGATAATTAAACCACATCAAGACTACTTTGAAATTTTACCCCATTTGTAAGTTACAATTTTTCCTTGGATGGGGTAACTTGGTCTCCTAAACTACAAAGGTATCCTGCAATTCACAAAACACTTTGCCTTCTTACCTCTGCTTACAAACAGCTTTTATACCAAAACAAAGCTGTTTAAGGTAATCAACCCTATAATTTTTGCTTAAAATCACAAACTTCCTAAGCAGGGTAAAATTACCTTCTGCATATCTTTCCCACTTTTCAATGTACCTAGTACCCTTGTATTGCTGATGGTATACTGTCAATGAGCAAATTGCTTACCACTGTTGGGCATTATATATTTTTTAATAATAAAACGGCTTATTTTGTTCAATGAGCTTTTTTACCACAGCAAAAAACAATTAATTTGGGCTGTTTTTGAAGATTCTGCAGCCTTTCACCATGGACTACTTATGCACAGACAATTACCTTGAGTTATGATGGTAAAAAGTACCAACCGGGGGGTCAAAGCCAAGATTTTGATTGAAATCAAATGATTAAAATTGATTAAATTCTTTTAACACGACCTGTTTTCCATGAAGGCTTAATTCTTTCTTTCAGAAGCGGGTCCATATGGGGTCCTCATTTTTTTTTTGCTGCTGAGATAACGCAAACCATCTTTTACAATGTTGCTTGTTGCTCGTTCTTTTCTTTCTGTATATATGTAGAGATATTTACACTTTTTCATCCTGTAATTTGCGGAGACAAGAAAAATTTCCAACATGGTGGTCAGTCTCTTACACAAGCCACATAAGACTTATTTGAAGAACACAATGATAGTATGTGTGGAGTTTGGCCAAGTATTATAACATATTTGGGTTCCGATTTGACAAAGGCAATCGACTTCTGTCGGATCTACTCTTCATGGTGAAAAGCTCTAACCACATAACCATTGCTGGAAGAGAGCTCTGTGAAGCATGCGATCTTCCTCTGCCCAAGTGAAAGGTATGATGGGAGCTAGGGATCTCATGAGGACCTCCATGTGTGGATGTAAAGCCATCTTGCATATCTCCTGGTCAGAAGTCGGCACGTCACAGTCTATTGCCCTGCATCAGATTAACACAATCGGAATAACAGAATGACTTTGCACAATAATAACATCAATAGCAAGGGTGGTTTCACTTGGTATGTTACAGGAATTGTCATATTTATGCTGGGGTAGGAATGGAGGAATTGAACTTTTTTTGGGCAAAATATTGTCATTTCCCGTCCTTCCCTTCAAAGACCTTCTCATTCCCCATTCCCTCCCCCCCCCCCCCCCCCCCCCCGCCGAGAATTTATGAATTTCTATATTTGAAAGTTCATGTTTGCCCTGTCTCCTTGATGAAAACTTCACTCTCCTCACCAAAATATGTTGGATTTCACCTCGAACCTACATCATCACCTCTCCCCAAATGTAAATAATGACTCCTTCCTAACTGAGCAAGTTTTGACATGGGGTGCCTTCTGGCAAGATCCTGACAAAATTGATTGAATTTCTTAAACTTCGACGCTGAATACCAACTTCGCATACCCCCCACAACATTTACTTAAATTAATTTAGATTCACCAACCCTGGTCCACATGGTTGTGCACGTTGAAATTGGTCACAGGCACTTTAATACCCATATCGATATTTAGTGTGCCTGTTATGGATAATATTACAATCTAAATTGCTGATAGGATGGTATACTCGCCCGCTGCCAGCCTAGGTGAGCCAAATGATTGTGACTTCCTGATGGCAGTAATGATAAGCCAAGGACCTTGCAGAATGTGCTTTACATAAGCCTGTGTATTATTATCATTATTATTATTAATAGAATAAATAAGTGATAAGCCCGTCCGATTTGTTGGGCGTTTTCACAGCTGATACATTATTAACCCACCTTTTAGTAGAGAATTTCCTAAATTAAACTACCATATATTGTTTAGTATGTTGAAAATTAATGATAAATCAGGATTAATCTTACTATAATTTGTGGATCAAATAGTAGTAGTAGTAGTCCAACAAAGTTTTTAAATCCGGTGTTTTGTCCCCCAACCGGGGGTGGCCGGATTCCCTCACATCGTAGCAAATCGCCCTTACTCTCCCTCCTTCCACTTCGCGCGATTCAACCATCCCCATCCTCAACCAACCCTCCTAAACTCTCCTCCTCCACTTCTTCCTCCTGTCCTCTTTGGTCGGCCCCCTCTTCCTCAAACCACCCCCCTCAAACGTCAAAAAAAGCCTTTTAAAACAATGCTCCTCCTCATGCCTTCCTCATGCACGTGCCCATACCTCTTACACACCATTCGAATTCGCCATTCGTCAGCCGCCCTTCCAACCCAACATCTGCACCAAATCCAGTCTTTCCATCCATCAATTCACACCGAGCACATTGCTCTCACCATTGCTCTCTCGTCTGCCCGTCTCAAAATCCCCACTCATTTTCACTCATGCACCATGTCTCACTCCCATACCATCATCACTGATCTCAACACAACTCCTGTACAACCCCATCCCTTTCATCTTTCAACGGAAATCTTCTTCCAAGTAACAACTATCCCATTCTCTCTAAACTTCACCAACCCATACCTAACTCTGGCTGTCACAGCCGCCCAAACATCCACCACCCGCTACTCTAATCCTGTCCCCTAGGTATGTGAACTCCTTTCACTGTTCACCTCGTCAAACCAACTTTCCACCCCTTCCAAAATCCCTCAACTCCTTCTTGCATCTTCCACACACAAAAGCTTTCCAAACTGGGGTCACTCTCTTCATCTTTGTGCATCCCATGAATCCATTCCCACATTTCTCACCACACACTGATTTTTCCCTCACCCCTCTTTCACATGGGTCAACCTTATCACTAAACACCTCCCCTCCTCCCCACCACCATCACTTTATCTTCCCAAGGGTTTCCATTCGGCCCTTACTAAAAATGCCTTCTTTCCACTTCCAAAACTTCTCCCTCAAACCCTCCATGTCTTACACATTAAAAACTAAATCATCAGCATACACAATCTCACTCATCAAACCTTCTTCTTGCACTCTCGAACAACATCAACCAACCAAGTGCAAACACCCATGGCGACAAGTACAGAACCCTTGATGCACACTCACTTCACCTCAAACTCCTCAGACCCACTCAGACCCTACTTCACTTTGTTTGATCCTCATACAGCTCATCAGCTCTAACCACCACTTCTGTTATGCCCCTCTTCCTCATCGCCAACTCCATACCTTTCCTCGGTACTCTATCAAAAGGCCTTCTCCAAGGTCCACAAAGCACATCTACAGCTTCTTCCCTTTTGCTCGTTCCTCGTGCATTCCTCCTCAAAATGCGAACACGGCAATCATCATTCCCTTCCCTGGCAGAAAACCAAATGCATCTCATCCACTGTCACTATCCTCCCGAAATTTGTCTCGAAAACCCTCTCCACAATTTTCATAGCATGCTCCAACAACGTCACAACCCCTATACGCGCCACAGCTCATTGAATTACCCTTTTCCCTAAAAAAAATTGGAAAATAACACACTCACAGCCCACTCCACCGGCATTCCTCCTCCTCCAAAACCCAAAACCCCACAACACCCAAACTCCATCCATCACACCAAATACCCTATATCGCCACTCGCACTAATCATCTCAACAATAAGTTACTAATAAACCCTTTTCAAAAAAACCAACGTTGTACCGAACTATGAGACTCCGAATAAGCGTCCTAACAGGTCTCACATGCAACTGTTGTTAAGTGTATTTCACCTTTGCGTAATGCGCGTCACTGGCAAGCGCTTGTGAATGTGTGCGAGTGTATAAGGACGTTCGCGTACATTGTAGTATTTGTTCGAATGTTTCCGATGTTCATTGAAAAGGTCTATTCAATAAGTGCAGGATCATGACCTCATAATTTTAAGTACTCTTACATCTCAAGCTTCGGTACATAAGTTTCAGTAATAACATTGGCGGTATTTGAAAGGAGTCTAACTGTAGACCCAGGTTTAAAACCAGGGTTAGTCCGACAAGAGTGGACCTTTTTCCTTTCAACATCTTAACAAAGGTTTGCTGTAACAGGGGAGGAAATTCCTCATGAAGGGCCCAGAACAACCCATCCATGAGCGACTTTCTCACTGTACAATTAAAATTCATAAGTATTTTCTCACCCATTACAACTAATTTCACAGTAGTTTTGATAGGACAAAGTCCACTTATGTAGGACTAACCTGTTTTAAACCCCGGGTCAAAGTTTAGAGTAGTCCCTTGCAGAATATCACCCCATTGTGGTGAATCATCACCTGTATTTCACTGTCTCCAAATAAAAAGCTGATATCCTATTATAACAAGATCAACAGTTTTAGAAGAACTTGTCAAATTGGTATCTCTCGTAGGCTTCTGTCACTTCTTGTCCTATTTTTAGAGATAGTGTGTAGTAGATATTGATCCAATGGCAATAGATCCTCTTTAGGTGGAGATTGTCATTTGGGTTCAAATTCATGCAATTGCTAAGGCGATAGCTTCCTGTGTTTCCGAACGAAGTAGTGAAATTCAGATGGCCTCTTACAAGCAATTACTCATAACACTACTGGTTTAATAATACTATATAATATAATTGGACAAAGCTCAAAGAAAGTAGCTCTGAACAACCCCACTATTATTGTATCAAAATTAGTAAAACGAATTCCGCTTTTATCCCATTTCTTTATTCACTTATCGAAAAAATGCCACAGTAAGTCCACTCATCCTACGGTAATGAAATGGACAAAATTGCTCACAGAAGGTTTTTCTTGCTGTAACTTGCTGTACAAACCCTCCCAAACAACATATCAAAGGTAGAAAACAAGAAGTATTGCAAGACATGCTAATGCATAAAAACCTTGTGCCATTTTGCCTATATTTTGGGTTATTAATACAAAATATTAAAAGGAGACGACCCGATTTACGTATATAAAATTTTCATCTGGAAGAAGGCCTTCAAACCCCACCTGTAAAATTTTGCGCCGATATTTCAACCCGTTTTCATGTGAGCGCTACAAACATTATTTTCTGTAGCTCTATAGACATATCAGTCGACCACATGTGGTACTTTTCTCTCAATAACTTCCAAACAAATTCCTGTAACCTAAAATTTCACACTATGCATGTCTAACAGGGTAAATGATAAAAATAGAAGCTTTTCTTCAATACTGAAGAATTGACCACTTCGTAAAATCTAGGATTATGGGACGATGTTATTCGGTATCGGCACAGCTCAAACTCTCCGATCTTTCTTACTGTCGGCGACATAGGACCCTAGGTATGAAGGCTCCCCTCTTTGAGTTGGGTACGTGTGTAGTGCAGATAGTTTGCGATTCTTTTTCCTCATTGACGGTCATTATATTCCGTCTTCTTTGCTGCATTTGATTTAGTCCGACTTTTTATCTGCAGCATTCTCAATGATGCTTTAAAGTATTCTTGTTCAGCCATTACTCCCCTGTTACACTGCGTAGTCAAGTCGGGAGATGTGACTTTGTGACGTCTAGAATGCTTGACGCCTTTTATGCTGCTGTCCTACCTATTCCCCAGGCGGAAGGACCCATGACCCACCTTATTAAAAATGTTCACATACTCCATGCCCCCCATTTTCTATCTTTCCTCTTTTCTACTTTTTTTCACAAGTTTCATAAATATCCATTGTAAAGAAATTGAACTTCCCAAATTCTAAATGGTTCTCAGCCTACGTGCACTCTTTTTAACATTTTTTAAAAGTTTCATTGCAGCATTTTATAATTTCATGCAAATATATCTCTGAAAAAAGAGGGCACTCTATCTAACTTCAGGTGTTAACTTCCAGTGACACCTCTTAACGTTTCATACTGGATGACCCCCATTTTTAATCAGCTTGTGTATCGAATGACCCTGTAATTTTGGGTACATTTTTTGAGTCCCCTCTTTTTTCACCTGGCTGAGGCACATATACCCATCACTTCGCATCGGGAGTGCCCCCCCGCACTAGTTGACCCATTTTTTGAATTAATACTCTCTGAGAATAATTTGCTAATAAAGATCTCCCCATCCCGATTGTTAGTCTGACAATCGCTAGAAATGCAAAATGAAATTTGGCAGGGAAAACTGGCGGCATCTCTGAATAATGACCCTATTTTCACATATCAATTTGCAAGTACTACACACTTGCAGACATATCCAAGTACAACAGTCCAAATACAACAGAAATCGAAAATCTCCTAAACATGTATTTCATATCTATATACCGTTGTCGAAATAGGGGCGTATACTCCACGTAGAATAAATGCAATTACATGCTTGCCAGGCTCCATTTTCTACCATTTTTGATATGTTTGTTTGGGCGATCTTTTACTGCTAGTTAAGCAAAAAACCTTCTGTAGCATTTTTGTCCAGGTGTACCGTAGTATTTTTCATAGTGGGGTGGACTACGCCTGGGACTTGTACTTACCTGATAGCCGGGGAGACTGGTTGATCCTTTTTTTCCCTAGGTGTACCGGGTGTATGCCGGAACTTGTTTCATCGGATTCACCAATTTCCAAAAAAAGGGGGATTTTGGTCGGGACAAACGGAAGGGCAAGTTTCTACAAAAACATATGTTATAATCATTTGTGTACCCCCTTCCGAAAAGCTGGCCTCTATAAACCCGAAATTAAGCGCACCAATCCGGTTTGACGCGTTTTGACGCTTTTGCCCGACTAGCAGGGGTCGGCCCTTGGCCGGGTTGACATAAAAGATGTTGCCCCGCAGGGCCGGGACTTGGCCGGGGCATGGCTGGGGAGTTCCACATTCAAAAACACACCTCGTGTGCAAGTCCCCCGGCCATCACCAGTACCCAGGGGGCCTGGGCATTTTTTGATAGGTGCATTTGTTTGAAAGGTGCACAGGTTCAAGATAACAAGGAAGCAATGCATTTTCATATTTTCAAACTATCGTCAGAACGCAATACAAGGCTCGCGCCAACCACCTCTATTTTGCATCAAAATCACTCCGTGCCTCAAGTTTGCTCATATATATTCATAACTACACACTCTCAACTACATTTTGACACCAAATTTAATTCATCAATCAAAATAATAACCTAGATAGACATGATAAACCCATCATGATGACTTTGATAAGGGATCCCGCATTTTTCACAGTAACTATTTAGATACTGTGTGCTACCTGGATCGATAAAGAGCCCACTGCCTGTTGAAAGATTACTGATGAGTTAAAAACAGCAAGGGACGGAAAAGAGGGTCAAATATGAACGCCTTTAAAGTTTGAGATATACGTCCTTAAAATACATGTATCCTGTCCTCCCTTTTTTACGCGAAAATTGATAACAATCTGAAAGCAGTGGCAGTATTCACATAAAATCCTCATTCAAATATTCACTTTGGAATGAGAATTCCTGCACGGGTATACAATCTTCAGTTAGTCTTAATTTTTATGGAAAAATGCATCCTTTACCTACAACTTTAAGAGAAAAAACATTAGTCCTCGGACCGGCTTGGTGTCGCCTGCCATCACGGTTTGTGATGATAGGCTTCCACATACCTTTGACCTTGATATGTGACTTTTGACCCTTGATATTGACCTTTGACCTCATAACAAATGAGGGTTTTGCAGGTAAACTCACAAACCAGTTTGGTTCTCAATTGACTTCAACTTTCAATTGAAGTCAATTTTACATTTCAGCATATCTTACACTTGACCTCCAGCATGACCTTTGACATTTGGTATTTGACCTTTGAGCCGCATCAACAAATGAGATGCATATCCCAATTTTGCTTAAATTCATGAAAGTATTGGATATTACAGCAATAACCTTTTTCACAAACAGACACAACGGACTAACAACAACGACACTCAACACATGGGACAAAGTGATCCCTACAATCATGGAACAACAATAGTTGCCACACTTGATACATCTCATCAACAGTTTCCCTGCCTCACAGCTATGATCGAATGTAATTCATTGTTCATTGGAAAGCAGATTCTTGCTACTTATCCATAGCCTCCACGACCCCCATCAATCGAATGTTGGGGGACCTACGAGGCGCGATCAACAATTACTTTTTTTGTTTTTTTTTGTGGTTTTTTGGAGTTTTTTTTTTGGGGGGGGGAGGGGGTTTGGATCACAATGGCCTAGGGGAGGGGGGCGCTTTACAAGCCAGTCGGGCAAAGTGTTGCAACCAGTTTTCTTCCAGATTGTCCTGAGTAAAAGTAAAAAAAATTCGGATAATGGTTTTGTTGGTCAGAACTTCTTTAACGCTTTGAATGTATTTACATACAAATTTTCACCCGGATCAAAACATCATACCTTTTACAAACATGAGAAAATTTCACACTGGTATATGTATCACTGTGACGCGCGAGAATGCCGAGCGGTTTTCTCTTGTATGCCGTGCGTGTTATTTCGCATTTGTTGCGCGAGCGCCGTGTGTGTTTGAAGGTTTGTGTAGTTGGGGTGATATCTCTCACATAATGCATTTTCTATTGATTGACGAATGAAAACGATTCGACATGAAGGGCTTTTATTTTCCGTAGATAGCAAGGTAAGCCAATGTTTGAAACTCAGCTTGCGTATATAGCAAGTTAAGTTAATATATTTAAAATGTACGGCATAATTACATTATACCTTTGATTGTTATCACATTCTTTCCTTTGTTAAGAAAAAGAAAGAGCAAAGAAAATAACAATTAATAACAAAATATAAGAAAGAATCAATAAAAAAAAACAGAAGGAAAAATATAGAAAGAATCAAATAAAAAAAATAGGAAGAAATACATAACATACAATCAAAATCCTAACACAAATCCGGTAATTGATATATTAATTGCCGACGGGCTCATCAACTCCAACAAAGATAATGACGGAATAAAATAAACAGATATTATAAGGGCCCAGTTGGATTCGAACCACATCTTTCGCTTATTGGCGTATTCTTTATCCATTAGACCAACCACTCACTATCACTAAAATGGTAATGCAATGCCTCATTGACCACTATTGCTGCAAAACTCAAACCACAAATGATCACGAACTAATATATATAGTTTATTGTGTTTCATATTTATTGCATAAATGATAGGAATTGTTTGTGCATTGTTGAATACAAGTCTGAAACCTGGATTTAGTAACTATATCGGATTCCATAGAAATCCGTTGCTGATGATGGTTCACCGTGTCGTAACCACTATAGAATTGCGTACAATACATCGGGTTAACCCATAAAGTTATAAGCTTCTGAGGTCCAAAATACGTTTACTGTTTTGGGTTAACCGTCCTTTCTGTGTGTATTTCAATAGTGGTTAACCGACACGGTTAACCATGGTGTACTTTCGTACCTCACGTTTGCAATGTGGATCGCACATATACCACACAGAAACACAACACACGCGTACCCACGACACCCACGTACACACTCGGACGCCCGCAAGAACGCGCACCCACCCACCCACACACATCCACACACACACACAACCCACATACCAAAAAAAAAAACAAACCAACCCATCAAAATACATACACACGTATCAACACCCAATTTATTAAATATTCATCAAGGTGCCGTTTCTCACTCGAGTTCATCAATGCAGTATAATTACTTAGCTCACTGATATTCGACGAAGAGCATCATTTGAGGAAAAAGAAGAGTGTTGGGGATAGGTGCGACGCAGAGTAAAGGGGTGAATGAGACAGGGAATGCGGGGCATGAAGGAGGGGCTTTGCGAAATTGGGGGGGTGGGGTTAGGAATTGGGGTAGGGTATTAAAAGAAATGTGGAAGGGGGAGGTGAAGTTGGTACGGAAAGGAAGGTACGAGGGTGGGAATAAGCGTGGGGAATTGGATGAGGGGGGAGAAAGGGCTAGAGGAAAGGAGGTATGGTGTTAGGGGTGGACGCGTTAGCAGAGTTTGTGGGTGCGAGGAGGTAGTGAAGTTGGAGGGGTGGGGAGGGGAATGAGTAGGTTTTAAGGAAATGGGGGGGTTAAATAGGTGGGGAGGGAGGGGGCGGGGGGGTGGAGGGAAAGAAGATTGGGTGAGTGGGACGGAGGAGGAGAGGATATAATAGTGTGTTGAGAATGAATGGGGGGGATATGTGAGTGTGATAGATGGAAGTGTGGGGTAGGAGACAGACTGGTGAGGGAGTGAGGGCAAAAAGCGGTGGAGAGATTGTGGGTGGAGATGGGAAGGAGAAGGGGGTAAGAGGGGAGGAGTAGGGGGAAGGGGCTGTGAGAGGGGGAAGGATGTGCTTGAGGTGTGGGGTTGGGTTATTTGCTGGAGGATAGGTCAGGTGGTATGTAGAGAGGTTCCAAGCAGGAAGTGGGGTGTTAGGGTGAAGGGGGAGGTGTTTCGAGGTTAGGGGGGGGGGTAATCGGTAACGGGGAGCGGGGTAACAGGGTGGGGGGAAGGGGGTTTTTTTTTTTTTTTTTTTTTTTTTTTTTAAACAATTTTGGGCAAACGTTACTCCCAATGTAACAAAAGTCATTATTTACTTATGTAGGTTACGATTAATGTGCAAACTTTATATAAAGCCATTATATCTTTTTACCCATCCTAAGAAATACAAACACCATTTTTATATCATTAAATTTTAAAGCACTAAAGTAAAAAACATTCATTTTAATCCATTGTTCAAAGAATAACTAAACCCGGCTGCAGCCCAAATTCACTTAGCATTTTTTTTGGGGGGGGGGTTAATTTGTCCATTTGAAATTGTGTTTTATATGTATAAGCCAAACATTTGAACGGTCCGATCAAATTGCCTGTTTGTCACATGTCACCAAGAGGGAAGTTCTGCATCAAATTGGAGATCTCCGATTCTGATCGGGGGGAAACGCCAAACTATAGCCCATGAATAATGTTAAGGTCATGACGTTCATTACATATGTGCTAGTTATATTGTAACAAATTACAAGCATAAATGTTACTTCATTTAATCCAAGGAATAACTGGAATTTTAATCAACCATTAATTTTAAAATGACACTTTAACACCTGAAAAGCACGTGAAATACATAGTCGTGCTTTTGCGCACTCCTCAAAAACACGTCTGTTTTACATTTTGCAGTATTCCTGTACAACACGTCCATTCGGCATTCAGCATTTTGGAGGACCATGCCCTAATTTAGGAGTAAGATATATTTTATGCTCTAGCACATTGCATTCGCGACACTTAGACACTACAATAGCAAATTATGAATCAAAGAAATGTACATGTTTAAATCCTCCGCATATATATTTCTAATTTGATGTGTTGACAGGCCCAACTTGTATAGATTCGACTCTCACATTATTATTACTGGCTAGTCCTAAAGTGTCCCTATTTGGTAGCAATCTTTCTGGAGTAGAAGACAATGTAATTGGACTAATGCTGAAAAATTTGGTTGAAATATTTACATCCAATAAAAAGGTATGACCCCAAACTGCAATCAGATCAAATCTTTTCATTTCGCTCAACAATCATGGAAAAAAATAGTTGCCACACTTGATACAATATAACAACAGTTCCCATGCTCACATCTAGATCCTAAGTGGTAGATTCTGTTCATTGGGAAGCATATGTATGCGCTTATCCATATCCTTCCCCTACCCCCTCAATAATGTGGGGGGACTTGACGAGGCTGCTAACAACATGAATTGGATCAACATTGCCTAGGGAGAGGGGGCGCTTTACAGCCAGTCGGGCAAAGTGATGGCAACCTTTTTTTCCATGATTGTAGGTTCTTCCTGCCTTAAGGCAGGCTACACAAAAACGGTTGCTAAATTTCTTCAATGTTCTGAGAATTGCACCCTCTTATTGTAAGATTTACACTTTTTTCATAACTATATCACTGGATTTTGTGTTTTTGCTGAACTTGAGCAAAACGGAAAACAGTCCACTTTTGTTTAGCACTTAGAGTAAGTTCCACTTAACTTTTCCTCTTACCGGGTGGACAGGGCTCTGCTAGTTTGAAGTGATCATCACTCATATACACTCTGCTTTGCCAGTGTGATTCGGCCTTCTCCATCGCAACACATCGAGCTCCATAGGCAGGCTCTTCTTTCTTGTTCTATCTATCAAAAAAGTGTTGTACATATTATACAGCACTAACTTCTAGAGTGGCTAAAAAGTTCACCACTCTGGGTAATACCTGAAGGGTTTAAGAGTTCATCCCACATGCAAACCAGTTTTTGGAAAATTTTCAACCCAATATGTCAAAAATATCCCTCTCAAATCCTATTCTTAACACAGAAAAACCCTGACTTTACCCTCATTTTTACCACCACAAAGCGGTAATTTTAATCATGATCATGAAATTGTTTTGTGGTCTTCAGAGGTTGATGGAGTCCTTCCCTATCTGCCTTTCGGCGATATTGCTGCATGAAATTTCGCAATCTCAACGGTCTTATCCCTATTGGGCGCCCACACAAACGGCTCGACTTTGACAGCCCATTTTCCATGAATGAGTGGCCGACTTAAGACATTGACCTTTATTCTGAGTCAGTGATAGATTCCATTTGGCTTCAGGCTATTTTTTCCTTAAGTCGGGTGTTTCTATGGAAGAAAGACAGAATAACTACCTTGGGTACTGCAAATTTCATTACAGACACAGGCATCTGCAGAGGGTGACAGCCGAGTGACACTGTTTGTTTATTATCGATCCGCCAAGAGATCAAGATTTCCTCCGGATATCTGAATATCTTTTCAGCATTTTATAGCATAATCCCTGATAGAAATTGTGTGGTATTTTTGTCTGACAATAGGTTAGTACGGCGTTTTTCTGTCGATTTATGTTCATAAGTACAATCGATAATTTTGTGAAGTGAAACTGAAATGAAAGTAAACATTGGGCCTGGCAATGATTCGCATTGGTTTCGTAATTTCCACCTGAGAATTAGCCAGTGAATTAGTCCCCAAACAAAACAAATTCATGAAAAAAGAATCCTTGGATATGTACAGACTTTTTTACCTTGTAAATCATTGCATACTTTTCCATTCTGGCCCTTGACGTCTTGGGGGTCTTGAATTCGGCTCTCACGCAATGCTTGTGGAATAGCATCGACCCCCCAAAATTGCTAAAACTAGGCCAAGGCGATAGCTCCGACTCTGTCTTCCGGTGCAATGCGATGTGGGATCGATTTCTCTCTCTCTTCCTCTGGTGGTCCTTTAGACACTTGCAGTGCATTATGGATTGATTCAAAACACCTCTCTGGGTGTAATACATCTACCAAACTACTAAATTGTTTAGCAATAGAGCAACCTTAAAAATTGATGTATTGACATTTTAACCACTTATTTCACCAGCACGGCCAAGGATGATCTCATTCATCTTTCTTGAGCTTGGCATTACAGGCCAAGTGTTGAGAAAACCTCATGTCTGTTTTTGGGTCATAGTCTAATTGACAACCTCTCTCGCATTACCATACCAGTACTGCAACCAATGGTGCTATTAAGCATGGATGAATGATTGATTGATCAAATCTATAGTTTAAGACCGAAAGGAGTCATCGCTTCCTTACCTATTCTAACGACACCTCCTACTACAGCATATTGCAAATTACAAACATGATGAGTGGTAGGGTTAGATGGGGGCTGCATTGAATCGGGTAAAGTGGGAGGGGCGGGAGTAAGGGATATTACTCCGAGTGTTGATGTGCATCCGTCCACGTTTTACGGGGACAAACAGGATTCAAAACTTTGGATTTACTTACTGGGCTTCTAACAAAGTCATTTTCCATTTTTCTGGGTTAACTTTGTATGAACATTTCTTACTAATCCAATATTTGTGGTATTTACCTGTTTTGTATGTTTGCGTCCATCCCTATGACGGCAGGTCATGACATTGCCTAATGAGTTTGACATCTTTTTCCCTCTCCATCAAGGGTAAAGCCCTGCACTAACTAGACCTAAAAACAAAATGATAATTAACAACAATTTTTGTGGGCTTTGCAAAAGATGACACATTGTTATGATCATTGTGTTAATATTTAGTTTGGTTGAATTGAAGCAATACCTTGAAATGGAGAGACTTAACCAATTTGCAAGACTTTAACACAAAATAACATATTTTAACAACAGCAAATTTGCCCCTTGTACCCCTTTCACCTCAACTTCCTTAAGGTCACTTATTTTTTCATTTCACACCCACTCACTTATCATTGTTACCACATTTGGTGTGAATTGAAGCAATACTTTGGATATGGGGAATTTTAACCAAATTGCAATTTTCAAACCAAATTGGAAAACTATAACCAAAAATAACTTATTTTGACCGCAATTTGTGACCCTAACATGACCTTTAACCTCAATCTCCTTTAATGTTTCCAGCCTCTTTTACTGTTACCTAGTTTTGGTTTGAATTGACGCAATGCTTGGCAAAATGGTTAACTTAAAGCAACTGCAAAATTAGAGAATAAAAGTATGATTTGGGACCGGTACTCTCTTTATACGGCGAATTGAACCCACGAAGTGGAAGAACGAGCCGGAGGCCGAGTTCTTCACCAAAAAGAATGGTGGCGCACGGGGTTCGAATTCGTCTAAAGGAATAGTACCGGTTCCGCAAATCATACCTTTTATCTCATTCTTAACATCTTTATCATTTAAGGGCATCTTTAAACCAATTTCCGGCTTTACGGTTAAATAACAACCAGAAAGGACTGCCACACCCAGTGACAACAAGTCTAACAACCCTTTGAACGCACGCATCATACGCAACGAGACGGAACGTTCAGGCAGGCGCGCAAACATAGCAAAACGCAGTGTTATGCGAGCGCTTCAACCTAAACAACATCAAGATGCAGCGCGTACTACCTCGGTTGCATTGTCAATGAACCCGGGCATCATCCAATGAATTGCTTACATTTTCACAGCTGTTTACACGTACTTGGCACCAGTGGATCGGAAACATGTCGATCAAAACAAAATATGACGTCGTAAGTAATATGATCTGCCGTTTTAACGTTTTACCTCCAACGCCATTGGAAATCTTACTTAAATCCTGGCGTTCACCTTCGGTCAGTCGATTTTCACCCAATAAAAACTGCCGTGTCATCAGTCTTGAAGCATAATGTTGCGGTTTTTTGTGTTTTTTTTAAAGAAATTTTTAGGAATTTTTTATGTCCAACCCCCCCTAAATACCCTCATTATATGCTAAGTTCCTTGAAACTCAGTGCAAAGATGGGCATTGTAGCAAGTCCAAACAAGTGATTGCGCCTGTTTGCGTAAAATAGCTAAAAATAAAAAAAACCACTGGACGGCTGAATCGGGCCTGAATCTGATGTAGATAAAATGGCTTTGTGTCGCCGAAGCGATGAAAAAGAAGGAAGTAAACCGTCTTTTCAAGACCATTCAAGTGACGCCGGAGGCGATCTTAGAGGCAGTGATTTAGCATTCGACGCAAAAATCAATGTGTATATTTAGATGCCCCCGTAGGAGCCAGACTAAGCCGTCTAGTGATGAATATTTCGCTGGTCACCGAGTCTCACTCAGCTACCACTTGCGAGTCATTGATTATCGTGTACGGTCATGTGCACTGACATGGCTGAATCCTTGCAAGCGGATACGTGGGCAAGCAACAAATAAGGTTTCCAGTTAATTTTTCATTGTATTGGCCGCGTTGCAGCTGATAGTGCTTGATTTTTGGCATCACAATGGTCGTTGCTTCCTTGCTAGTACAATACAAAACAACAGTAGCATTCCACCATTACCAGCAGTGCAGTTTGTCACTCTTGCCTGTGCTGCACTGTGCATGTGTGTTTGCAGCGGCTACAGACTAGTCCACATTCATGACAGTACTACTGGTTCAACACAAGTGTGCTGAAAGAGGTTAGGTTTTTCTTTTACTAAGCCTTTATTTTTTTTAGCAATGTGTTGAAATAGTCATACCGTATAACGTAGTCCAAAAAAAATCAAACTCAAGTCAATACATCAATGACTTCTTACAATTGCATAGACATGTAGATACTACAACCACAATAAACAAAATCCCCCATGCACTTAAGTGATAGTCCTTTTAATTTCATGGAAAATTACACTTAATACAAATTGGGGACACTAAAAATGAATTCCGACACATATTACTCATTTTTTTTGGCATTTTTGGCATTTTTATTCAAAATCAATTTGCCTTAGTGATACTATTTCATATATTTGAGCAGAAAATTATTCAACTCAAACAAAACATCAACCATTTGGGAAATTATTATCCCTAGAACCAACATGCACCAGCTATTATAAAATCACCCAAAAAATCACCCACCCAATTTTTAAAATGCGGCCCTTTGGCAAGGAAAGTGTTAAGAATAAACCAATATAACCCTTTTTAACCAATTTTAACCTATAATACATTTAACCCTCAACTTCCTTAAGGCATCAGCCCTTCCCATCCACCCTGATCATTGTTACTTAATTTGGTTTGGTATTGAAGTGATACTTTAATGGGGAAAACTTCACCAAATTACAAAACTTTCATCAAAATGCCCAGACAACATTTATAGCGGATGCACAGATAGACAAGACATACAAAAGACCGAGCATCAAGACACAACATGATTTAATTAGCCAAAGATTAAAATATTTGAAATTTGCAGGAATAGTTTAAAAGTGAAGGATAAGGGTGTAGAATTCCATAAGTTTACTTTTTTCCCACTGAAGAATTAACAGAAAAGTAAGAAAACGGGAGTGTTCATGATCGAATCCTCCATTCATTAAGTGTTGTAGTAGTTCCCGTAGACAGTAATGACTAAAATTTTCCGGTTGTCCTTATTAGAGGTTGCTTGCCTTGGTCTGGTTGCTTCAGGGTAGTTAGGATAAAACCTGTTTCCTTGTTACAAACATGTAAAATCTGATTTGATAGTATACTTTTTTTTTTAAGTACATTTGTACATTTGTTCAAATATCACCTCCAATTCCCCTCTCACAGCCTCACAACTTTGGTTTATTTATCTTAGGTGTCCAAATTATACATTTTTTGGAAAGCTTAGAGAACAAGGATTATTAAGAGGTAACTTTTTCTGAGTAACAGGGTGGGTAAAAATATACAGGGTGTACCAAAAGAAAGTACACTGAAATGAACTATCGTTAATCTTCATAGTTTTCCTATCTACATCTACACCATTGCTTTAATAATTCAAATTTGAATGCCTATATCTGGAAAGTACATGGCAAGGGCTTTCCAGATTATAATTTGTATTGGTAAAAAATTGCCTATGCAAAATTACAGGGTGACCAACATTTCATTGATTTTGTAATAAAATATTGATGAATTCCCCTTTTAAGTATGAATACCCCCATAAAAATGTGAAAAGAATGTAGTATCTGTTAAATAAGTGTCTGAAGGAAGTTACATAGGTATATATTTAATTAAAACTCGGGTTGGTCATTATAACAGGTGGTCAAAACGCCTGGCCATGTTCAGGTTAATATTTACATTAATCGCTCCTTTTAATGGTATTTTCCTCAATTGAGCATAAATTGAAAGCCCTAAATTACAATGTGTATTATATCTGATACTTAAAGTTCAACGAGAGTATTTTCAAGACACTTAATATTGTGTCAGAATACAAGTACTTCACATGACTAGACACTCAATAGATTTCTTTACATTGTATTTGGCTACAGCATCCTTAAAAGAGAAAAAAAAGGTGATTCTGATTTCCTTAATTTCAATATAAAACATAGGCTGAATTTTGTATTTGTCCCTATACAAATAGAAATTTTCAATTTCTGTACAAAGAATGTCCCTCAGCTAATCCTTTAAGCTGTGAACAACCTTGTGGGATTATTTTTCATGGAAAGGCTTTACATCAGGCAAAAATCAGCACTTCCAATTTTTTAGGGACACCTGATATGTGAATCTCTCGTGCATCCTTAAAATATATAGAATAGGTGTTTCTTGCTGATAACATTTTATGATGAGTTCAATAAAACTAAATACTGCTATACATATAGGGTTACTAATGAATTAATGAGAATCTTTGATTTTCTGGCTGCAGTAATTTGGTTACATAATAGAAGGTCTATGAAACTCAAGTTGTTATATTAAAAGTAAACTTGGTGGCATACAGATGTACAGAACACTTACCACACAATCATAACCGGATTATATTATATCCAGTTGATCATAATTATCCAAGTCTTATTCACACACATTACCGTACCAATTGTAGCCCTATATCAACTAATCAAAGTTCAAGTCCCAATTGATGCTTCAGTCTTTTTTACAAAGAGATTACACATAGTATTTTTCATAATCTCCAGTCGTTACGAGAAACTCGTTTGCACAATAGTATTTATTGAATGTATCACTGTGATAATTAGTATTTTATTATTTGGGGTAATTAAAGCTTAAAAAACATTTTTAGCTTATTTACACAAGAGAACATATGCTGTGGGCTTTATATTGACCAAACATCATGAATCCATGGGATTGAATTAAAAGAAGCTCTGTAACTTAATATCAAATTAAAGGTGTTTTGTTTTTTTTTTTCCATTCATCTCATGTTTCCATGCATATTTTAAGTTCTTTGTGCATCATGGGATAATTTATCATTTTGGTTAATTAAAGACATTAATTACTTTTATATACAAGGTAGTTAACACTAAAATTTCACAGCACAAGCAATATTTCAAGATTAATTTTTACTCTGGGATATCAATCCACAATTGAACTCCCATTGGAAATACACACAGAAACCGCAACCACCACCCAGACCACCCCCGCAACCGCCACCTTCCTCCACCCCTGACTACTTTATACTTACGAGTTATAGTAATTAATCTAATTAGATTTTAAATGTTTTCTTACTAATACAAAAAGGAATAAATTGTCTTCAAAAGAGACTAAACGTCTAGTTTATGATAAGGACTACAATAACAGCAATCATTTGAAAGTGAAATAATTGCCCCCCAACGCATGTGACAAATCCACCCTTTTTGGGGTCCCAAACTTAAAAAACGTGACCTTATATCAAATACACAGGTATACCTCAGTTAGCACAAACATACAGACATATGCAGATATACAGAAAAAGAGATAATCATAGTCTGCTCTAGCCAGCTCATGGGCAAAACAAAAACCACCATGTGGAAAACGTCTAATTTAAAGGTGTGCAACGAGAGATTTCACATATCATTTGTCCCTTAAAAAAATCGAAAGTACTGAATTTTGGCCCTAGTAGGCTTTCCTTTCTTTCCATCAAAATATCCCATCATGAAAAGGATTAAGCTGATAAATGTTTCTTTGGTACAAAATTGTAAATTCTAATTTCGTATAAGGAGCAAATAACGAAATTCAGCCTTGTTTTACATTGAAATATAGCAATCAAAATCTCTTTTTTTTCTTTCTCTCTTTAGAACATTTTCGTAGCGAAATACAAGGTAAGAATCTTTGATTGTCTAATCTATATGAAATTACTAATATTAGGACTAAACAATATGTGGGTTTGCCATTCAAATCTCTCATGCCAAAACCTTTTAATTTGTTACCACACTACGTTTCCTCTTCTGCTGATACACCACTGTCCAAGTGGACACTACTAAATCTGTGAAAATGAAATCTTACTTGTGTGGTTCTCTATCATGCAAAGCCCACCAGGTCAATAGTTGAAGTTTGGAACCATGCGCCATACTGGTATTCTCCTTCAATATAAATCTGCGTTGGCCAACATCTGGATATATAAAAAACATACAAACGACATTAAAACGTATTTGACATTGTTTTAACATTTGTCAATCATGATTTTGGCCTTAAGCAGAAAAGAGAATTATGATTAATCAGGCATAATTAGTCCATGGTTAATGGGACACCCGGTCAGTGAAGTCGTCAGCTGTGTTAGGGAGCCTAAAAGCTCATGTGTTCAAGTCCCATGAATTCCTCTGAGTTACATTGAAAACAGTGACCACATTTTACAGATAACAGAGATAAAATGATCCTAAACAACCCTAGGAAAATTCTTGCCCCAAGAGGTGTCAGGTGTGATTTTGGCAAGGGCATCGAAGTGTCAGTCCCATTAAAAGGTTCCATCAAAGTATGTACAGTAGGCAAGGAGGATGGTTTGCAAAAGAGCCTTATTTTTGTGTAGTTGCAATAAGCGTACTACATGAAGTTTTTGGTATGAATGAAAGAGGAATGTCTGAAGTTTGTTCCAGTGAAATCGGCAAGTGTTCTGACGTGAAGGCAAAAGTATGAGCTAATTAACATAACTAATTGAACAAAATCAGTGTAGCATATGAGAAAATATATCTCCTATATTTGAAACCATAAAGTTCATTTTTTAGAGAGAGGCCAAAGAATATCACCATTTGTGTCATATAAAAATAAGTGCTACTACATTTTTCAATTAGCCTTAATTTGCATAAATGTACAATTTTGATTTTTAAAAAAATTTATACACTTTTGTTTTTTATAGAGAAAAAAAGAAATAAAATTTGATTTTTTTAAAAACAGTAGGTTAGTATATCTTTTAACGCATCACTGTGGGATTTCACAAGTTCTCCATACTTTGTTACTGTTATTTTTGCAGTGTATCGAGCCGTTGTGAATCGCAAAATCGGCTATTGAAAGGTATTAACGGGCTACAGTGTGTGCTCCATGCACCTGAGCATTGATGAATTATATTACCTCACACGTGGTTTCGTACATACAGTCAACGGGACGAGAGTATGCAATGAATAACATTTGAACAAATAGTGCTGGATTATCTTCTCAGCAATGCTTCTGGGAACATTTGAAGGTGTGTACCGGCCAAGCAACATTTGTTATATTAGAGTACACTAGGTTATCCTGCGACATGCATATTTTTCTTCTTTCTGTTAATGGTAGATACAGTAAGAAGTTCTTGGATAGAATGGGACTATGGAGAATAGGAATGTTTGACCTCATTGTTAACTTACAAGCTTGTCGCAGTATTTGTCTAGCATATGATAAACCTTGTATTAGGGTTCCTGTTACAGGAAATATATTTCAGGTCAAAATTATTTATCTTTAGTCTGAAATTTTTCTGGGGTTGTTGTTTGGCAGTGTATAGGTTTTATTTTTTCTCAATTTTACGCCTGTTCCACATGTTCCAAACAAGAAATCTCTACCTCCCGCAAGCAAGATCCCAATGTCGCTGTTGAAAAAATCGAGCTGGAATAGTATCTTATCTGATCCCCTCAAATACTCTAAGCATATACAAGGCTGGACTTCACTCTTTTTTCGAAAAAATGATAAATCTTTTGGAAAGATGTGATGTGATCAAACAAAATGAGTCTGAAGTCGGTCAGATTAAATTTTTACTTTTACCATGTTTACTGTATGCACCAATTAAAAAAGCTACACTTTGCTGAAACCCCCATTGAATGACACCAATAATTACAAAGAGATATCAGTGGAAGGGTGGCAAAAACAATAGGAAACAAAAGACATTTCTCTTTGGTTGGCTATATCTCAAAATCACTAATTTGCGGACTCCGACTCATTTTGCTTGATCACATCACCGCTATTCACACAAGCCTCTCTCATACAAACTAAAGCTCACTAATGAAGAAGAACTCGATATACTGACAAGAAGCTACTTGCATAAAAGTAGCTACGTTGGTCATGGGTCAGACGAGACAAAATGGGTTCCTCAAGCAAATAAGAGAAATGATAGTCGCTCATCACCTTTATTGATATCTAATATTCTTCCTTTGCATTGGCAAACAAGTCCATCATTTGCGGAAAAGGCGAATTCCATAGAAATCTTCTAATGGGCTACCATAATTTCCTCATGACCTTAGGGGGGTTATCCTCCGACAAATTTCCAGAGGCGCACTCGCTCCTCCGGCAAGTGGCCATCTCCAAACACCAAGCCATCAGTGGTACCTATGGTGGACGGGTTCAATGCTAACCTAGAAGAGACACAATTCCATGCACACAATGGCATGCGGATGCCAAATATTGAAGCTCCATCTACAGATCTAGCAGAATCTACACTACTCTCAAGAAAGGGAAAGGAAAAAAATGGCCATTGAACTTGCGTCAAGACTTACCGAGTTCACACTTTGACCAATATTGTATGCCCTAGCACCCCACCACCCCCGCAGCAAGTGAAATAGTCAAATATGGAAGAATTTGGAAGTTTAGTGGAACCGACTTGGAGGATTTCATGCCATGAGCGGCTTAGCATGCACTGGTAACTTGAGAAGACGATGGTCTATAAGCATGTTGTGGACTATAGCATTTATGCATCATCTACTGCAGAAACAGATGGCAAGTGTGAGATTTTGCCACCACTCATGGTCCTGGAGCATGGGGGGTTGTGGCAACCGTTCCAAAGTGGAGCTATTCATTACATTGATTGATGACCACAATAGCAGTAGCTATTGATTCCGTAAATGTTATCCAGGATTAGAACTGCAAATCTGGCCACACCAATCCTCGCTGGTCTGTGGTTAGGTAGCTGAACTCTTGATGCATTTTGGTCTCGGTTCGAATCTCGTATGCTTCTTTTAAAATATATAAAATTTAATTATTTTTTCGGTTAGAGGGAAAAATTCTAAGTCCAAAAAAGATAAGAAAAACGAATAGCTGCCCTTTGAGGTTAGTAATGGGAAGCACCTGCGCCTGGGGCATGGTGGTGGTCAAAAATACTGCGTGAACAGATGTGTTGATAGGCGGCATTTCACAGAGGCATTCATGGATTGACTTTTGTATTTTTGAAGCTTTGATGAATGTGTTACAAGTAACGCTTTGCACTTGACTGGTGCTTAGCACAAGCCCTAGGAAGTCCTCTCCGGAAACAAATTTGATGCAAATGGACTGACGGCGATAGCACAGTCACAAATGAGGATACTCAACAAATGTCATGGATCCTTTGAGGTTCACAAAAATAGATTATAACCACTTCCTAAAAAAATAGCGAATTAAACATACAGGGACAACCCTGTGCAATTCACCTCATTGGCATATTGGTTCTCCCTAAAGGCCATCGCAGATCAGGTTGCTGACTATATGTTGCAGAGAGAGAAAAGGTATTGAATTTGCACCTCCAGAGTGTGATAGCCATGATTCCTTTTTATTTTAAGCAAATTGTACGCAAATTCACGCCAGATGGCATGTTGCTTACCTATTGACATTTTGACCATTCTGCCACAAGATGTGGAATAGCCTTAAAAAAAACGCTGCATTTTTATTTCATTATGTAGAAGGAAGGTTTTAAACGGAATCTGGACTTGATATGGTAGTGGATACTAAGACAGTAAGGCACCAGTAAGTTGAGTAGTTTAAATAATTGGAAAACACACTATACCACGTTGGAGTATCACAACTTTACTCTTGGCAAGTACACCATCATTTGTCAAATAAATCAAAGCCTTGACAAATCTGATACTGGACAACAGCCATAAGCAAAACTAAACTTGCAAGGTTAAACAGATAAACGGATGTTGTAAAAATCACATCACTATATTTGAACAACCTAACCCACTCATTCTACACAGAATCTCATCCAGATATCTCATTATCTCAGATGGAGTACATGCTACAGAAGAAATCCTGATATCTCTTTTTGTGCATTTTAGAAGGTACCAATAGGCACTTTAAAAAGGTTTCCTAGTAAGCTGATTGTTGCCCAAGCTGCCGAAGAGCTTTTGGGGATCCTTACCAAAAGCTGATAAATGCACTTTTTAAACTGATCTTTTACTGATCCCATTCCACTAGCTCTTTCGGTTCAGCCCTTCTGGAAAGCCGAGAAGAGGTTAACATGGCAACCAGTTCTAAGTAGACCAATCCCATCCCGTTCCAACCATGCTCTTCAAAGAGGATGGGACCAGGAGGACGACACAGAAGGCTGAGATAATACATTTGCAAAGAAACGTTTGTGCTCAGCCAGTCTTTCAAACAACTGATGAGGTGGTCACGGTATCCATTGTTGATGGGATGGCAGATGTGCAGGCAATTGGCAGTGATTCTTACAAGAATTTGGGACTGGGGAAGAGTATGTTGGAGCTTTGATCAAAAAGTTAGTGACGGCCTTCATGGCAAAAGGAGTAACTTGAGTTCTACCCCCCCCCCCCCCTTTGCCTTGAAAGGGCACCTGCAAAACAATGCCTTATGGGATACATTTTTCTTTTTAAATTTTGAGCATAATAATGATAAAATATATATTTTAAACGTATCCCAAATCATTAATGCATTGTTTTTGCACGATGACCCTTTCAAGGCAAAATGGTGTAACTCGAGTTAAGCCCTTTTGCCATGAAGGGAGGTCCGCATGTTATTCGATAGATAGACAATCAGATTCCGTCAAAGACAGAGGAAGAAAATAAGTCGATGTGCGGTGAAGTCACGAATACGATATCATGTAGGCAGAAGTAGTCACCATGGAGAAAATTTCTAGGAGTTATTGCCAATAAAGCAGCCTTGACATACTTCCTGTCAAACACTTTGGTACAAATGTATCCAAAGTGCATTCCGCAAAATGCAAGTTTTCGAAGAAGCTATTTGTCAGCTACAGATATGTATGTACCTAAAGACTTGTGCTCCAGCCAGGAAGAAGCCGATACACTTATATTTCTTCTAATTGACTTGGACAGAAGATGTGTCCAGAAGGGACTATCAAGCGAGACAATAAACAAAACACTGGACAAGGAGTCACTTCTTTCCGTAGATGGACTGCGGGAAAGAACTTTGGAGCTAAACTGGGTTGCCACCAAAACTCTCAACCCTCATTGTTCCATGCCTTTTCATGAGATATACAAGGCAATTGGAGCCATCATGTGCAGTATTTTCCCAGCAAGGACATGCCCTTAATGGTGGACAGCACCTGTCCTTTCATGGTATGGAAAGCGCACAGTTTTGAGAGTTGGAAAAAAAGATGGAGAAAAAGAATCACCAGACCTGAGCTACTGGGGAGTACAGGCTTTGATGAAGCACTGAAGAATTAAAGGAAAACTAGTTTTTAAGTTATATGATCCTGTAAGGAATGCCAAATAACCAGAATCCTGTGAATCTAACATGTTGAAGTCCGTTAGCCAAGGAAAAATACCTTGTTGCAAGATACCACCTCAGAGGGCATCGTTCGTCTACCATGTCCAAAGAGCTGCATGGACAGACACTACTTTGAGTGACTCAGGAGCGCCGACATGAAAACGTCGGTTCTTATGGTCCGGCTGGCATTTGTCCGAGGGGACAACTGTTACCCGCCTTCTTTGACGGCTCGACGGCATTGGAACAACTTTCTGTCTCATTTGCTATTGCAAGGGTCAGAACAAGTGTTCCGCAATCGCAATTGCACGAAGAGTGGCTTAAATAGCACCGATCTTTGTAGCAAAAGATGTAAGTGCAAAATCCCTTGAAATGATGTGAAGATGAAGAAGGGAAATAGAACTAAAGAATCAGAAGTACATTTGTAGAATTATTTTGTTATGAGTTCTTTAATTTACTAACAGAGATAATCCGGGAAAGCTAAGGAACTGCTTAAGCACGGTGGAAACGGTCTTGACAATAAGTACAAATATAAACAAGATTCCAGGCAATGTTGCGAGAGCAGTTAAGGATTTTTCCAAACCAAATATAAGGAAACGTTCCAATGAAGAAACCGGACTGTTTGAGAGTGGGACATAGGGAAAAAACTTGTTCTTTCGCCCATGGAGTGAAGAATCATCATTTTAGGTGTCAAAGCACCAAAACTTCATATATTAAGTCAGATTACAATCAAAAAACACCCAAGTAGGGAATATGGAAGTTTATTGAAATAGTGTTGCATACGTTGCAAATTTCTCTACAGCTTCGAGGAATGTATTTTTACATCAATAATAATTTTTTATGATTAACACCATGTGAAATGCCAATCTTAAGAGACAATCAGCAGCAGGTTGGAGATTATTCATTTGATATACTGCATATAAAAAGTAGTGTTTTTCATGTGGCCATTTTGGGGGTATATGTAGGAAAAAGTGCAATCTGTTTAAGTTACTTATGTAAGACCACAATCCATTTTAAATGACAATTCCATTTTAAATTTTTCACATGTTTTAAGTCTTTAACAAAATGACTTAAATGTTAGATGTATTTTGAAATTGTATAATTAAAATTAATAATTGCAAAGGACTATTTTTGCGAAGTAAGTGGCTAATATCCAAAATAAACTATGTTTTAATGCCATTGTTTTATAGTTTAGATTAAACAGATAAGGCCAAGTAAAGAAAACAAAACCAGTTGATCGTCCGGACTTTTGAAAATAGCTGGTGAGGGAGGCCCTTATTATTGTATTTTATTATATTTTTTTCAAAGGACTCGCCATGTGTAAGATGGTCACCATGATATTGCGTTGTGGAAATAGTATATGCAAGAAGGTGAAGAAATACTCAAACAAAATTGCAGGATCCTTAAAATAGGTATGAGAGGTCCAATAGTGCTCCGATATTTGGTTGACTTTGTTGCCCTTTTTTAGCCTTCTTTTTGGTTGGCCGTTGTTGATTCTAAAAAACATAACAAATAAACAAAAAAATTGGTGCCGGAGTCAAAAATCGGAGCGGGTGGGGATGATAAATGGGTTTATTTCTTTACGTGAGATCTTAATTTAAAAAGAAAATAATCCTTTTGATTTTATAGCTGAGAGTATCAAGTGCTAAAGATCATGCAAAAAGTCATAATGTATGTGTGTACCAAATTCAAAAACAAAAATGCCTTCTGAACTTCACACAAACTTCATTTAATGTAATACAAGGTTGAAAAACCCGTGTATATTTATTTTTATCAATCGTCAGATGCATTTCTAAGCAAAAACAATTAGCATAATTTGAAGAGCATATTTAACTTAATGACTTAAAACAATATATGTCCATTACTGGGTTTTTGGCAAAAAGATGAATGTTGTACCCATAAGAGTGACTACAAGACACTCTCAACTCCGGAAATGTCACACCTTTCAAAAGAACTATTTTGGTGTAAAAATTACTTCATAATAGTTTTCAAAATTATTGCATTTTTCTTTCATTTTTGGGTTATTATCAAGAGTATTGACTGAAAACATCTTCACAAAGGTCACTCTAAAGTAAATTTCCCTAGTTTAGCAGTCATAGAGTAAATATTGCAAGAAATGACTTTGTAAGATTGTTATTCACTCCAGTGATGCATGGGCACATGTGGTCAGTGGATACAACAACCGCCCCTGACACCAAGGTCTTGGGTTCGAGTCCCAGCTGAGGCCAATGTGTTGTGCACTTGGGCAAAGGCACTGTACCTCGCCTGCCTCTCTCCACACAGGTGCTAAATGAGGAGCTGTTAGGAAAATGTACCTTGAGCGCCGCCCAAAGGATGAGTATGCTGGGCATTTCTAAGGCGCCTGACATATTCTAGTGGCAGCGGACTAAATGGTAAAGCGCTTTGATTACATTGCGAAAGGCCGCTTTATAATGTCGACATTTATTATGTGACATTTATTGGTCTCACGATATATTTTTAACCCTCGTCAATTGGTGGGTGATTGTAGATCGGGAAATAAATCCAAAGCAATTCCTAAATACGTTGTTCATGGCTGTTCAATATTTTTAAATGCATCATTTTAACAAAGTAAAAATGACCTTTATGTGGTACATGGCTACTTGAAATCTTTAATTACAACAAACAAAAGCAAGTTCAGGAACGAATATAACAATTCTAAATAAAACCTAAACGCATTCAAAAGTGAATATAATGAAAATATAACCATAATGCAAAGAAAATATGTGTTAAACAATAGGATTATATGTTCTAAAGTGTATTTTACAAAATGTTCTTCAGGAGTTAAATGTGGCTGCATTCCAACATGGCAGTTAGTACACGAAATAATCGGACTTCGTGCTGTGGGAGCACATCTCATTGCCAATATCACTTTAATTTCTTGTTTTCTAACAGCTGATTGCTAAACAGGCACGGATCCAGGAGGGGGCGTGCACCTCCCGGGAATTCTGACAAAATCTTGCAATCACCTTTTTGGAAGCTTTGGACAAGTTCAGCCTTTCAGCCCCCGTTACTTTTGACGTTTTTCAAATCCTGGATCCGCCACTGATAAGAATCTCTTTGAGAAACTCAATACTGATCATTAATTACCTTTGGGTTAATAACAAAACTAATTTCCCCTAATTGAAATAAAATAAATTGAATAAGCTTACTCCACTTTCATGTGTTTTGATATTGTAATTCCATAAGCTGAATTAACCTGTAAATGCACGAATCATGTGTATGTCCATGTGTACCAAAGAGGCATGTATAGGTTGTGAATCCTGGCAACTCCAGGTTCTGTCAATCACCACGAATGTATGAAAACCCAGCTAATTGGTACAACACATATCTACGTTGCTTTGTTATTCAGCTGTCCCAATCATGTCAAATTCATACGTAGACACTAATATATGAAAGGTTCCGGATTAAACTAGCAACATAATTTGTTATAGATCGCACATTAACAGTCGGAGATAAAAGCTCGTGGACTGGTGGAAAGAACTCCGAACCAAAATTCGGGCAGGTCATTGCATTCATTGTTTTGACAGCGCAGTTACAAATTGTGAACAGATTGTCCTACCATGGCTCCTAATTTCCTAAACCTACAAGCATCACCAGGTGTTGTGCAGCTGTGGTTTTTGAGAAGTATGATTGCATGGGAAAATTTCTCATTTTCGATTTTATTTTTTCACCAAACGTTTCCCTCCCCTCCCAATATTTACCCTCCTAGTAAAATCTCAAATTTCGCAGTATGCCACTTGGGCACAGTCTTGTTATCCGCAGCTCTTGCAGTGGACGGCGCAAGGGCCTTTGTTCTTGTTGTGCTAATTTTGGCATGGGGTGTCCATGCCTGAAATTAGTAAGTGGGTTCTCTTGGGGACCTACCTCTGAATGTTGGCTTGTGTGATAATTTGGAGGGGCTTTAAAATGCTTGATGTGAGGTGGGGTACGTCAAAATGTTATGAGGAGTGTTGGGCGGTTCCAAGCTCATTGTCCGCAAACAAAAAGCTTATCCTGTTTGCCCCATGTTTCTTCGGGCAGCCGGTGTATCCTTCTCCAGCTAACTACTGCTTGCCCCATTTCCCTTTGGGGCTGCCGGTGTATCCTTCTCCGGCAGCACTGCTGCGGACCATGAGCTTGGGCAGTACCAACATTAGGTTTTACTTGGATTGAACCAAGCTTTTGAGAGGTAAAATTTTGGAACCTCATTTGATTTTGGTTACCCATTTTAACCACCGCAAAGTTCTGCGATTATATAAGCAGATGTGTCTCTTTACAGTAGTTCATTTTGTGCAAAGTAAACATTTTGTATAATCATCAAGTCTGGCAATGCATTTAATCATATTTTCTTCCATGCTATGAAAGCAAATAAATTGATCACAGGTTCATGCTGGTACCTAAAAGACAAAAGGTTGAATACCAACTAAATCAGTTCTATCCTTTAGGAGTAGAGTCTGCAAAGTTTTAATTATGGACAATAATTTATTCAGACAAAGTCCAGTGAGCAGAGAAATGGTGTTTGCTTGATGTTTACATTGGGAGCAAATGTAAAACAATTATGATGATGCATATAATTCTCAAATCTATGACTACATGCCTTATGCTTTGATGTATAAGGAAAAGGTGGTGTAAACATTGATTGTTTTGTGTGAAAAAATAAATGCAATGATTTTGCACACAAGTCGCAAGTGTGATTCTCTCTAAATTATACCCCATTCAAAAATATGATTTCATCATGTTGAATTGAAATAAATAATGGTGAAATTACATGAAAACTGATAAATTATGCAAATTTAAACATATCA